>JAHHZJ010002203.1:0-49088 GCA_021437245.1 Aegilops speltoides
CTAGGCTAACGGAATGGGTCATGTCAATCACATCATTCTTCTAATGATGTGATCCCACTAATCAAATGACAAGACATGTCTATGGTTAGAAACACAACCATCTTTGATTAATGAGCTAGTCAAGTAGAGGCATACCGTGACTATAGTTTTGTCTATGTATTCACACATGTATCATGTTTTCGGTTAATACAATTCTAGCATGAATAATAAACATTTATCATGATATGAGGAAATAAATAATAACTTTATCATTGCCTCTAGGGCATATTTCCTTCAGCCTCCCACTTGCACTAGAGTCAATAATCTAGATTACATAGTAATGATTCTAACACCCATGGAGCCTTGGTGCTGATCATTTTTGCTCGTGAGAGAGGCTTAGTCAACGGTCTCGCAATATTCAGATCCGTATGTATCTTGCAAATCTCTATGTCTCCCACTTGGACTTGGTCCCTAATGGAATTGAAGCGCTCTTGATGTGCTTGGTCCTCTTGTGAAATCTGGATTCGCTTGCCAAGGCAATTGCACTAGTATTGTCACGAAGATCTTCATTGGTCCCGATGCACTAGGTATGACACCTAGATCGGAAATGAACTCCTTCATCCGCATCTTCATTTGCCGCTTCGTACAGCTATGTACTCCGCTTCACATGTAGATCCCGCCATGATGCTTTGTTTAGAACTGCACCAACTTACAGCTCCACCGCTTAATAAAACACGATCCGTTTGCATTTAGAATCGTCCGGATGAGTGTCAAAGCTTGCATCGACGTAACCATTTACGACTCAGCTCTTTGTCACCTCCATATATGAGAAACATATCCTTAGTCCTTTTCGTATTTCAGATGTTCTTGACCGCTGTCTAGTGATCCACCTCGATAACTTTGGTACCTTCCCGCCAAGCTTATTGCTAAGTATACGCAGCTTGGTACACAAAGATTGCATACATGATAGAGCCTATGGCTGAAGCATAGGATCATCTTTCATTTTCTCTATCTTCTCATTGTGGTCGGGCATTGAGTTTGACTCAAGTTCACACCTTGTAGCAAAGGCAAGAAACCTTTTGCTCGATCCATTTTGAACTTTTTCAAAATTTTGTCAAGGTATGTGCTTTGTGAAAGTCCTATTAAGCGCCTCGATCTATCTCTATAGATCTTGATGCCCAATATGTAAGCAGCTTCACCGAGGTCTTTCATTGAAAAACTTTTATTCAAGTATCCCTTTATGCTATCCAGAATTCTATATCATTTCCAATTAATAATATGTCATCTACATATAAAATCAGAAATGCTACAGTAGCTCCCACTCACTTTCTTGTAAATACAAAGCTTTCCAAAAGTCTCAGATAAAACCATATGCTTTGATCACACTACCAAAACGCTTATTCCAACTCCGAGATGCTTGCACCAGTCCATAAATGGATCATCGAGCTTGCACACTTTGTTAGCACCTTTTGGATCAACAAAACCTTCTCGCTGCATCATATACAACTCTTCTTCTAGAAATCCATTCAAGAATGCAGTTTTGACATCCATTTGCCAAATTTCATAATCATGAAATGCAGCAATAGCTAACATGATTCGACAGACTTAAGCATTGCTACGGGTGAGAAAGTCTCATCGTAGTCAACCCTTGAACTTGTCGAAAACCTTTCGCAACAAGGCGAGCTTTATAGACAGCTTATATGACCATCAGCGCCCTTCTTCTTAAAGATCCATTTATTCTCAATGGCTTGCCGATCATCGGCAAGTCAACCAAAGTCCATACTTTGTTTTCATACATGGATCCCATCTCGATTTCATGGCCTCTAGCCATTTTATGGAATCTGGGCTCATCATCGCTTCCTCATAGTTCAGAGGTTCATCATGGTCAAGTAACATGACTTCCGTAATAGGATTACCGCATCACTCGTGTGGATCTTACTCGTAGACCCACGAGGTTCAAGAGAAACTTGATCTCAAGTTTCATGATCAATATCATTAGCTTCCTCACTAATTGGTGTAGTTGTCACAGAACCTGTTCTTGTGATGAACTACTCTCCAATAAGGAGTAGATACGCTTATCTCATCAAGTTCTACTTTCCTCCCACTCACTTCTTTCGAGAGAAACTCCTTTTCTAGAAAGGATCCATTCTTAGCAACGAATGTTTTGCCTTCGGATCTGTGATAGAAGGTGTACCAGCAGCCTCTTTTGAGTATCCTATGAAGACACATTCGATTTGGGTTCGAGCTTATCCGGTTGAAGTTTCTTTACATAAGCATCGCAGCCCCAAACTTTAAGAAACGCATAACTTTGGTTTCTTGCCAAACCACAGCTCATAAGGCGCCGCCTCAACGGATTTTGATGGTGCCCTATTTAACGTGAATGCGGTCGTTTCTAAAGCATAACCCCAAAACGATAGCGGTAAATCAGTAAGAGACATCATAGATCGTACTCATATCTAGTAAAGTACGACACGACGCTCGACACACCATTTCGCTAGGTGTTCTGTGGCGGAGTTGTGAAACTATTCCACATTGTTTCAAGTGTAGACCAAACTCAGAACTCAAATATTCTCCTCCACGATCGATCGAGAAACTTTATTTTCTTGTTACGATGATTTTCCACTTCACTGAAATTCTTTGAACTTTTCAAATGTTTCAGACTTGTGTTTCATTAAGTAGATATACCCATATCTCGCTTAAATCATCTGTGAAGGTGAGAAAATAACGATATTCGCCATTTAGCCTCAACATTCATTGACCACACACATCAAGATGTATGATTTCCAATAAATCGTTGCTCGCCCATAGTTCCGAGAACGGCATTTTAGTCATCTTGCCCATAAGGCACGGTTCGCAAGTACCAAGTGATTCATAATCAAGTGATTCCAAAAGCCCATCAAGATGGAGTTTCTTCATGCGCTTTTAATCGATATGACCCAAACGGCAAAGGTTAACAAATAAGTTGCACTATCGTTATCAACTCAAGATCTTTTGGTTTCAACACTATGAATATGTGTATCACTACTATCAAGATTCAATAAAATAGACCACTCTTCAAGGGTGCATGACCATAAAAGATATTACTCATATAAATAGAACAACCATTATTCTCTCGATTAAATGAATAACCATCTCGCATCAAACAAGATCCAGATATAATGTTCATGCTCAATGCCGCACCAAATAACAATTATTCAGGTCTAAAATTAATCCCAAGGTAGATGTAGAGGTAGCGTGTCGACCGCGATCACATCGACTTTGGAACAGCTTCCCACGCCAAGATCGCCACCTCGCCCTTAGCTGCTCGCTTATTCCGTAGTCCCTGCTTCGAGTTGCAAATATTAGCAATGTAACCAAGATCAAATACCTGTGTGCTACTACGAGCTCTAGTTAGGTACACATCAATAACATGCATATCACATATACCTTTGTTCACTTTGCCATCCTTCTTATCCGCCAAATACTTGGGGCAGTTCCGCTCAAAGGACTACCCGCTTAAGAGAAGCACTCGCCAGTGCTTAGGTCCAGATTTGGGTTTCTTTCTTGAGAAGCAACTTGCTTGCCGCTCTTTTTGAAGTTCCCTTCTTCTTCCCTTTGCCCTTTTCTTGAAACTAGTGGTCTTGTCGACCATCAACACTTGATGCTCCTCGCTGATTTCTACCTCCGCAGCTTTTTAGCATTGCGTAAGAGCTCGAATAGTCTTGTTCATCCCTTGCATATTATAGTTCATCACAAAGCTCTTGTAGCTTGGTGGCGTGATTGGAGAATTTCGTCAATGACGCTTTCATCCGAAGATTAACTCCCAGCTTGAATCAAGTGATTATTATACCCGCACATTTTGAGTATATGCTCACTAATGTAACTATTCTCCTCCATCTTGCAGCTGTAGAACTTATTGAGACTTCATATCTCTCAATCCGGCATTTGCTTGAAAAATTAACTTCAACTCCTCGAACATCTCATATGCTCCATGACGCTCAAAACGCCGTTGAAGACCCGGTTCTAAGCCGTAGCATGGCACATCGAACTATAGAGTAGTCATCACTTTGCTCGCCAGACGTTTAACGCCGCCACCCAGATCAAAAGAGGTTCGCACCCAGCGGTGCTTCCAGACGAATTTTCTCAGGCAGCAATGAGGATAATCTCAAAGTTACGGACCCAAATCCGTAATTGCTACCATCATCTTTCAACTTTGCTTTCAAGGAACGCATTAAAATTCAACGGAACAACAAAGACGAGCCATCTATCTACAAACAAACATAGACAAGCAAAATACTATCAGTACTAAGTTCATGATAAATTTAAGTTCAATTAATCATATTACTTAAGAACTCCCACTTAGACAGACACATCTCTAGTCATCTAAGTGATCACATGATCCAAATCAACTAAACCATAACCGATCATCACGTGAGATGGAGTAGTTTTCAATGGTGAACATCACTATGTTGATCATATCTACTATATGATTCACGCCGACCTTCGGTCTCCGTGTTCTCGAGGCCATATCTCGCATATGCTAGGCTCGCAAGTTTAACCCGAGTATTCCGTGTGTGCAAAACTGGCTTGCACCCGCTGTAGATGGACGAGAGCTTATCACACCCGATCATCACGCGGTGTCCGGGCACGATTTAACTTTGGCAACGTGCATACTCAGTGGAGAACACTTTTGATAATTTAGTGAGAGATCATCTTAAAATGCTATCGCCAATCAAAGCAAGATAAGATGCATAAAGGATAAACATCACATGCAATCAAAATAAGTGATATGATGTGGCCATCATCATCTTGTGCTTGTGATTCCATCTCAAGCACCATCGTGATCACCATCGCCACCGGCGCGACACCTTGATCTCCATCGAGCATCGTTGTTGTTACGCCATCTATTCCTTCTACGACTATCGCTATCGCTAGTGATAAAGTAAAGCAATTATGTATGCTTGCATTTCATACAATAAAGCGACAACCATATGGCTCCTCGCCAGCTTGCCGATAACTTCGTTACAAAACATGATCATCTCATATAATAAAATATAGCATCACGCCTTGACCATATCACATCACAACATGCCCTGCAAAACAAGTTAGACATCCTCTACTTTGTTGTTGCAAGTTTTACGTGGCTGCTACGGGCTTAGCAAGAACCGTTTACCTATGCATCAAAACCACAACGATAGTTCGCTGTTGGTGCTGTTTTAACCTTCATAAGGACCGAAAGCGTAGCCACACTCGATTCAGCTAAAGTGAGAGAGACAGACACCCGCCAGCCACCTTTAAGCACGAAAGTGCTTGTAACGGTGAAACCAGCCTCGCCAGAAGCGACGACGCAGTAATGTCGGTCCGGCCGCTTCATCTCACAATACCAACGAACCAAAGTATGACATGTCGGTAAGCAAGATGACTTGTATCGCCCACAACTCACTTGTGTTCTACTCTTGCATATAACATCAACGATAAAACCTAGGCTCGATACCATCTGGGGAACGAGTAATTTCAAAAATTTCCTACGCACACGCAAGATCATGGTGATGGTATAGCAACGAGAGGGGAGAGTGTATGTCCACGCACTGTGAGACCGTAAGCGTACATTAGCACAATGCGTTGATGTAGTCGATGTTGAAAGTGCAACTAATCCCCGGTGGTTTTGGTAATTAATAACAACATATATATCATTGAACTAATAGTTACTTGAGAATCATTTCAGAGAGTTCAAGGATAAGGGTATGGCAAGGATCAAGAAGTGGACCCCCAAAATGCTAAGGCAAGCATTGGCAAAAGCTCAAGACTCCATTTTTGGTTTAGTGATCCAAGATCACATTGAGTCCATAGGAAAAGCCAATACTATTAAAAGGGGATGAGGTTATGATGATGATCTAGTTGCTCAAGTGCTTAGTGATACATCTCCTAAACTATCAACAACTTTCACCGCCATAGACACTCATAAGTAGTCTCGTCCCACCGATATTCCAAACTCACCACACCGAGATGAACCACCTCAGCCATAAGCCAAACCCTAGTAAACTCGGATTTTCCGATTCTCAACTCGGTCTCACCAAACATGAGTTGCCAAGGTTCTCAGAATCCTTCACATCAAATCGGTGTCACCGAGATGATGAAGTCGGTCCCACCAAACCGGCATGCTCTTGTCATTGCATCTAATCGGACTAACCGAGATTGTATTTTCGGTCCCACAGAAAATCCTAACGCTCACATTATTTGAACTATCGGTCTCACCGAGTTGTCCACTTCGTCCCACCGAGATTGCTCAAATGTGTGTAACGGTTGGATTTTGTGTGGAGGCTATTTATACCCTCCACCCCTTCTTCATTCGTGGAGAGAGCCATTAGAAAGAACTACCACTCCTACCTTACATTTCGAGAAGAGAACTACCTACCCTTGTGTTGAGATCTGTTGCTCCACTCCCACCATATGAAGCTTGATCTCTAGCCTTCCTAGTTGCTTTCCACTCAATCCTTTCTTCCACCACAGCCAAATCAAGGAGGAGAGTTGAGTGTTGGGGAGATTATCATTTGAAGCACAAGAGCAAGGAGTTCATCACCATCTACAACATCTATTACCTTTTGGAGGGTGGTGCCTCCTAGATTGGTTAGGTGTCGCTGGGAGCCTCCGTCGCCGAGATGTGGAGTTGAACCAAGAAGTTTGTAAGGGCAAGGAGATCGCTTACTGTGAAGATCTACCCGAGTAAGGCTAGCCTCCGTGGGCGAGGCCATGATGGAATAGACAAGGTTGCTTCTTCGTGGACCCTTCATGGGTGGAGCCTCCGTGACTCTCGCAGCTGCTACTCCTTCGTGGGTTGAAGTCTCCATCAACGTGGAAGTATGATAGCACCACCTATCGTAACCACGAGAAAATCACCGCCTCCAAAATTGCGCTTGCTTTCTCCACCTCTCTTTACTACATGTGCAATTTACTTTCCGCTGCCTATACTCTAGAATTGCATGTGTAGGGTGATGCTTGACTTGATCATAATTGTGAATCTGCCAAAAATTGTTCTTTGTCAAAAGGCAGAATTTTTATATTGACAAGTAGTCTAATCACCCCCCCTCTAGACATACTTTCGATCCTACAAGTGGTATCGAGCTTTGGTCTCCATTGTATTGGTTTCATTGCATTGACTCCATAAGCTTGGTTTCACAACCTAGGAGAGTATGTATGCCTAGTGAGGGTAATTTTGTAGAGGTCCTTACTTTGATGGTACAAATTTTGCTAGTTGAAGCATAAAATGAAAATGCATATTCTTGGTCATAACCCAGCAAGATGGGGCATTATTTGTGTTGGTATGCAAGGTGAATTCTTCGAGGAAGGAAAAGTTCCGGATCGCGGTTACACCGAAGAATTATGGATGTTGCAAAACAATGCTCAAGCTTGTGACATTCTCTTCAATGCCTTGTGTCCCGAGGAGTTCAACAAAATCAGCCGTCTTGAGAATGCAAAAGAGATTTGGGATACTTTGGTTGAAATGCACGAAGGTACCGAGTCCGTGAAGGAATCAAAGCTAGATATTCTTTAAGGTCAACTTGACAAGTTCAAGATGAAGGATGGTGAAGGAGTCGCTGAAATGTACTCTAGGCTTGCTCTCATCACAAATGAGATTGCCGCTTAGGAAGCTTAAGAAATGACCGAATCGATTCATTATCAAGAAGATTCTCGAGCTTTGATGGAAAGTATGACACCGCGTGCACTTTGATCCAAATGATGCCAAACTTCAAGACTCTCAAGCCAACCAAGTCATTGGAAGAATTGTTGCTCATGAGATGACACTTAAGGATAAGGAAGAGCTTCACAACAAGTCAAGTGGTGCTTACAAAGCTACAAGTGATGCTCCCACAACCTCAAGTGACAAGTTAGTTTCCAATGAAGAGATAAGCCTAATGGTCAAGAACTTCAACAAATTCTACAAGAATAGAGGCAAAGAGAGAAGCTCAAAGTCTAGATCATATGATGAAAAGAGATCTTCTAGTCGTGATCAAATCGCATAATTGTGGAAGACCCGACACTACTCAAATGAGTGTACGGGCCCCATAAGAGAAGAGAAGAATTCCAAGAAGAAGAAGCTCAAGAGATGAGTCACCTCGAAAGAGAGAAGGAGCAGAGATGATCGTTATGAACGAAGACCTCTCGGAGAAGCAAGGATTCGGAGAGGAAAGACAAGTCATCAAGGAGCTACACAAGAAGAAAACATCAAGCTCATGTAGGTGAATGCGCCTCCGCCCGACTTCGACAATCAATCCGAAGGAAGCTATCATCCGACCACTACACAACCAAGATGAAGGTGTTGCCGGTCTTGCTCTCAGATCCTCCAACTCCAACTCCTACGACTTATTTGATTCACCAAATGAGGGAATTGGAAGATGCTTCATGGCTAAAGGCCCCAAGATATCACACCCTGAATTCATTGACTTCAATAGTGATGAGGATGACTTGCTTGGTGAAGATGAACTCTTGCATGATAAATCCAAAGGAGCCTAGTAACGATGAACATGCTAGTAGTCTTTATAGTCGAGAAGAGTCGAATGACAATGCTATGAAGGAGATTGAGCGCCTAACTAAAGAACTAAACACTCTTAAGTTAGCTCATGAAACAACTCAAGAAGATCATAGAGAGCTCCTAAGATCTCATGAGAAGCTACGCTCGAGAAGCTCACTCTAGAGCAAGAACATGAGTTTCTAAAAGCAATCAATGACGATCTTCAAAGAAGAGTTCTTCATATCTTCCAAACGACTTCTCTTGTCTAATTTCTTGCCACCCATTAAGACTAAGCATGACAAGCATAAGAAAATTCTTCCTCTAGCAGAATAATAACCATGCTAGATCCAATGTTGTTGCTTCTAGTAGTTCTCTTGATTCCACTAACAATGTTTCAAGCCAAGTTACACTTGAGCAAGAGAATAGTTTATTGAAAGGGATCATGGAGAAAGGTGTTCACAAGAGCCTTGCCGAAGCAAGAACTTTGAGGAAATTGTTCGCAAGCAAGGAAGGCACCGGAGGAATCAAGGAATTGGTTTTGAGCGAAAGTTCAACGCCAAGGTGTTGAGGGAAGAAGGTCAATATCCTACTCCACAGCTTTGTTCCTCAAAAGGAGAAGTATGATCCTACTTCTTCCAATGTGGAACAAGCTCAAGATGACCTTCCACCACAAGACCACAAGCTAAAAGGCAAGGACAAGCTTCAAGAGGAGATTGATGCATTTGTGAAGCACCTCAAGCCATGGTCAAGTGGGTTCCCAAGGAAACGCCAAGTTCTACTTCACAAGCTCAACTACAACCCCAAGGATTCCCATCAAGATGATGTGGATCCCAAGAAGAAGAACTAGAAAGTTCTTGAGGGTGACTCCGCCAACATACTTCACTCACATTCATTTTGGCAAAACTTGTGCAATCAACTTCCACATTGTGCACTAGTTCATGGAGTCACAAACCCTCTTGTTGGTAAGTCAAGGGACAAGGTAATCATTGCTTTCATGGACATCATCTATTGTGAACTTCAATCTATGTCCATGGATATCCTTGTTTGTTCCTTGGGACTAACCCATGTAGGTATTGAAAGTGCCCGAATCCAAAGGATAGCTCCCAACTCTTGATGATCTCCATCAACATTGAGCATACACATCTTCAACATCTACATGAAGTCTTCTACGACAACCCAAGGTTAGTTTGACCCTTTAAAAGGGCTCTCACATCTAGGGGAGCTTTGTCTAAAAATTGAGCTAAAGCATCTTCAAATGATGTGAACACATCAATGCTTTATGTAAAAGTGGTAACCCCACTTGTGCTTAAACGATGAGTATGACCTATGATCAAATGTTCTCATTTGGCTCCTAAGTCAATATACTCATATAAAGATGACCTAGTCATCGACAAATTGTGTGTTAGTTGCTAGAGTTTTGGTTGTGCATGTTTGACACATATCTCATTTGCTATCTTATTGTGTGAGCATGTTGGATGCATGATTTTATCCATTCGAGGACATCCATTTGTTGTTTTGGTCGTTTTGTTTTTTCTGACCAAATGGATGGACAAGAATGCCTAAGTACCTCCCCTAGCTATCTATGCTTTCTTGTCTCAAATACTATTCATGCTTACATCACAAATTTTGAACAAGTCATTTTCGACCTCCGGTGAGGAGCACTTGAGCCACCGATCCGTCAAGGGCTAATTTCCAAAACCTTCTAATTGATTTTGGTCGCACTAACTCACTCAAACTCGGTCGAACCGAAAGCATTTAGATCGATCTAGTTTTCATCTCGGTGAAACCGAAGTTGTGATTTTCGGCGGATCAAGTGCATAATCGCTTAGCAGTTATCCATCTCGGTGCCACCGAAGTTTTACAACTCGTCCCACCGACGTCAAGGGGTATATATTCCAAGGGCTGCTGATTCCTCCTTCAAATGTTTCGCCTCACACCCCTTGTTGCCGCCGCCTTGGTCTCCGGATCGCCGCTGTTGCCGCTCAGGCGCCTCCGCAGTCTCCGCCGCCAACGGCCATCTCCTCCAAGCCGCTAAGCCAGAGAAAACTCCACCAAGTTAGGGTGAGTTTTGATCCCACTTGTGCTCCCATCTCCCATTCAATGCACGCTTGATTGCCTAGTATCTTGCCACGATTGAAATCCTCCCAGACACCGATTGGTTCGCTTGAACTAGATTCGAGTAAAAGTTTTAGGTTAGGTTTCATGAACACATCTCGTGAGACCAATTTTATATTTTCGATGACCGACGGCCTATGGCTATTCAGATCGCACCTTCGTCCAACCGAAGTTGTGCAAAATCGGTGTGACCGAAATGAAAATTTCAGAAACCCTAGTGTTTTCGGCAGATCGAAACCCACTTCGTCAAACCGAAAGTGGTGTGCCAAGCCCTGCTTAACACTTCGGATTCACCGAACCTTAAACTCGGTCCGACCGAAATGTCTTCTCGTGAAAACTTAATACTAAAATTTGAACTCATTTTTTTGCAAAACTTCTGCATTTTGTGATGACTCTTCTTCCGCCCACACCTTATCTATTCACAAAGTTGTCAGCCATGTCGATGCCGCTGATAAAGGAGAACAGGTCGAGACACCCATTGCGTATATTCCAGAGTGCACTAGTCCCGATCCTAGTAGCTCATCCGATGATGGTGAGAGGAGACACCAAGTGGCATGCCTCCGCAGCCACCAGAGCTAGAAAGAAGAGGAATTCAGATGATGAGGATTCAGATTTTGTTGTTGAGGAAGAGGTGACCTCAGAGCCTAAAGGAAGGTTGTTGCCAAAGAGCAACAAGATCAACAATCTAAGAAGGGCACCAAAGAAAGTCAAGCAACCAACTGCTGCTAAGAAGCAGAATTTGGGAGAGGCAGCTGCAAGCAAAGTGAAGAAACCACCAAGAGAAAGAGGATAGTGCATGATGCAGCAAGAGAGGATGAGGATGAGGAAGCACCCCAGCTTCCTCCTCGTAAGTCAAGCTCATGGTGATGCCATTAAGGCCGAGCCACATCAAAGCCCAAGAAATTGCCCAGCCTAAGGCAGCTCCAAAGAAAGCCTCGCCGCCAAGCCCAAGAAGACCGCTGAAACATTCCAATATTCAAAAGAACAAGGATGATGTGCCACCACTGAGTTCGACGATGAAGGACCAGTTTTGCTGAAACTTCGCCCAAAACCGCCACTCCATAATGATGCTCATCCTCAAGCCGAGGATATGAAGGCAAGGAAAGATAATGGTCTCGTGCTATGGAGACAAACCGACCCATATGCCGTGGAGGAGAAGAACCGCCAGAGATCCCAGATTTCACACCGAGAGCGTAGGACTTCTATGAGACCGCGGCTGATGGACAAGAAGCCAATAGTCGCAGACACCGATATGTTGATCGGAAGTACATTGACAAATAAGAGCACAGAGACTTCTTTCCACATGTGCATGAAAGTTTCACCGCATGTGGAGTTGCAGATTTTGTAGGTCGAAATTGACCAGCTTGGAACGATGAGATGATAATTCAATTTTATGCCACAGCTCACTTCTACCCCGATGGAAAGATTATGTGGATGACTCAAGGTCAACGGTTTTCTTCTTCTCGTGAAGAATGGGCAGAAATTTCAATGCTCCAAAGGCAACGAGAAGATGATATTGATGTATATGGGATTCCAAAGAAGAATCATGAATCCATGAAAACATGTACAAAGAGATTCCAGCAGAGGATGTGGGAATCGAAGCTCGCTCATTTACTATCTCCGTGCAGGCTTATCTACCACTAATACCATTTTGAGGCATACCTTGATGCCCAAATCTGAGATGATCGTGATGATCGAGGATACTCTATCAACATGCTGCACATACTTGATGAGAGAGCACCTTTCAAGGTGATGGACTTGATGGTAGAGACCATTAAGAGGATCTGCAATGACCCGAAAAGGTCATGTGGATTTGCCCTGCAGATTCAGATGCTTATCAATGTCAAGTTTGGCACGGCACATTCTTGTTGGATAGAGAACATTTACCGCTGCAGCCAGAGCATGAAGACAATGTTGTTGTGATGGATGAGGAGGATCCGACAACCGCTGAAGGTCAAGCCAAGATCGCAGCTGCTAAGAAAGCCAAAGTCGACAAGGAAGCAAAAGAAAGCAGCAGCCTAAACCAAAGAGTTTTGAGAGTAAATTCTTGAAGCTACTCAAAGGATTGAACAACGCCTCGCCAACATTGAACAGCCTCAGAGAGCTTAGAGAGGATTGTTGACGATAAGATCCATGCTCTAGACGTGAAGTCGATCAAGTACAAGTGACCGCCAACAAGCTCGAGGCAGACGTTGAGGAAGCAAAGCAGAGAAGGCAGAGCTTATGCGTGAGTTGCAGGATGACTTAGTCCAGATTCTCATCGACAGATCGCCTCCGTTCCCAAAGGATCCCGATCACTGCTATTCCAAAGGATCGACACCAGTGACACAGCTTCAAAGACTCTCCCACAGCCCAAAGAAGCTGTTCTACTCCAGCTCCAGCCCAAAGGTCCACTCCTCCAAAGACAGACATCACCAAGTCTTTGCCGATGCTGCCATATCCACTCCGACATCAACCTGCATAGAGCCGCCAAAGCAGAGTCCACAAGTGACGCTTAGCTCTATGCTTTTTCGAACTTTTTGGTAACTTGTTGCCAAAGGGGAGAAATTGTATAGATCATAGGGCTTCAAGAGAGAGAGAGTGATGTTGTCTTTGCGCTTTTGCTCTTTTCGCTTTTTATGTTTCTTTGAGATACTTTTGGTTTTCGAGACATTCAAAGTGTTTGATAATTCGCTTGATTCTACCTTAATGAGTGCTTGGTCGCATTTATGCTTTAATGTGTGCTTATTGCTTATCATATGCCATTCCTATCTCAGATGACCATTTACTCATGTCTTGGTGATTGGGTGCATGCTGTTCATTCTTATCATTTTGTGCGCCCACCAAGATGTATGTGACATGGAAGAGTGACCCATGATCCTAATCGATTGTGCATTTGCATTCAAACGCAAATCTTAAATAATGCACAAATTTAGGGGAGCTTTGCTTATCACATACTTCTCAAAGCTTATTTATATTATTCATTGATTATATCCTTTGTCGGTTTTGATCTATATGTTGTCATCAATTACCAAAAAGGGGAGATTGAAAGTGCAACTAATCCCCGGTGGTTTTGGTAATTAATAACAACATATATATCATTGAACTAATAGTTACTTGAGAATCATTTCGAGAGTTCAAGGATATGGGTATGGCAAGGATCAAGAAGTGGACCCCCAAAATGCTAAGGCAAGCATTGGCAAAAGCTCAAGACTCCATTTTTGGTTTAGTGATCCAAGATCACATTGAGTCCATAGGAAAAGCCAATACTATTAAAAGGGATGAGGTTATGATGATGATCCGTTGCTCAAGTGCTTAGTGATACATCTCCTAAACTATCAAGAACTTTCACCGCCATAGACACTCATAAGTAGTCTCGGTCCCACCGATATTCCAAACTCACCACACCAAGATGAACCACCTCAGCCATAAGCCAAACCCTAGTAAACTCGGATTTTCCGATTCAACTCGGTCTCACCAAACATGAGTTGCCAAGGTTCAGAACCTTCGTCATCAAATCGGTGTCACCGAGATGATGAAGTCGGTCCCACCAAACCGGCATGCTCTTGTCATTGCACGAATCGGACTAACCGAGATTGTATTTTCGTCCCATCGAAAATCCCAACGCTCACATTATTTGAACTATCGGTCTCACCGAAGTTGTCCACTTCGTCCCACCGAGATTTCTCAAATGTGTGTAACGGTTGGATTTGTGTGGAGGCTATTTATACCCTCCAGCCCCTCTTCATTCATGGAGAGAGCCATCGTAAAGAACTACCACTCCTACCTTACATTTTCGAGAAGAGAACTACCACCCTTGTGTTGAGATCAAGTTGCTCCACTCCCACCATATGAAGCTTGATCTCTAGCCTTCCCAAGTTGCTTTCCACTCAATCCTTTCTTCCACCACAGCCAAATCAGGAGGAGAGTTGAGTGTTGGGGAGATTATCATTTGAAGCACAAGAGCAAGGAGTTCATCATCATCTACAACATCTATTACCTTTTGGAGGGTGGTGCTCCTAGATTGTTTAGGTGTCGCTGGGAGCCTCTGCCGAGATGTGGAGTTGAACCAAGAAGTTTGTAAGGGCAAGGAGATCGCTTACTCGTGAAGATCTACCCCGAGTAAGGCTAGCCTCCGTGGGTGAGGCCATGATGGAATAGACAAGGTTGCTTCTTCGTGGACCCTTCATGGGTGGAGCCTCCGTGGACTCTCGCAGCTGCTACCTCCGTGGGTTGAAGTCTCCATCAACGTGGAAGCACGATAGCACCACCTATTGGAACCACAAGAAAAATCACCGCTCCAAAATTGCGCTTGCTCTTCTCCACCTCTCTTTACTACATGAGCAATTTACTTTCCGCTGCCTATACTCTAGAATTGCATGTGTAGGGTGATGCTTGACTTGATCATAATTGTGAATCTGCCAAAAACTGTTCTTTGTCAAAAGGCAGAATTTTTATATTGACAAGTAGTCTAATCACCCCCCCTCTAGACATACTTTCGATCCTACATATGTCTTCACGATCCGACCGATCCAAGCACCGAACGTACGGAGCCTCCGAGTTCAAAGACACGCTCACTCGATGACGATCTCCGCCTCCGATCCAAAGCAGAGTTCGAGATGAGTTCCACAAGACGACGGCGGCAGGACGATGATGATGTTCTATCGGCGCAGAAGCTCGCTTAAACTCCGCGACGATATGACCGAGGAGGAATATGGTGGAGGGGGCACCGACACGGGTAAGGAACGATCCAGAGATCAACTTGTGTGTTCATGGGGTGCCCCTCACCACAGACATAAAGGAGCAAGGGGAGGCTGGCCGCCCCTTGGCGCGCTTAAGGAGGAGGAATCCTCCTCCTAGTAGGAGTAGGACCTCCTTCCTACTCCTACTAGGAGGGGGAAGGAAGGGGAGAGGGGGAGGGGGCGCCCCCGCCTAGTCCACCTGCACAGAGGGGAGAGGGCGCGCCCATGCCGGCCGCCTCTCTCCTTTCCCCTAAGGCCCATAAGGCCCAATACTCTCCCGGGGTTCCAGAACTCTCAAGCACTCCGGTTTTCTCCAAATCACCCGAATAATATTTACACAAGTTCAATCTGCGACGATTTCGTGATATGACGCCACACCACGGCCAAGCCTTTACTCAATCGCTTTATTGTTCCACCTCAGCGAAGCTTAAGCGTTTTTTGGCACGCCTTGTCACAACAGAGATCGTGGTCCCTTATTTCGATCCTCATCAATACGGATGGGTAACCCAACCGCATCATTGATTGCGCGCTTGGGAGATAAGTGACTTTTACCGGCTGGTGGGGACGATAGTTTCGCTCACCATATATAAGGATAAGGATCCACCTTTTGTTGGGGAACGAGTAATTTCAAAAATTTCCCACGCACAAGCAAGATCATGATGATGGTATAGCAACGAGAGGAGAGTGTATGTCCACGCACTGTGAGACCGTGAAGTTTAAAGCGCTAGCACAACGCGTTGATGTAGTCGACGCCTTCATGATCCGACCGATCCAAGCACCGAACGACGGAGCCTCCGAAGTTCAGCACACGCTCAGCTCGATGACGATCTCCGCCTCCGATCCAAAGCAGAGTTCGAGATGAGTTCGGCCAAGATGACGGTGTGGTGATGATGATGATGTTCTATCGTAGGGCTTCGCTTAAACTCCGCTGATTTATATGATCGAGGTGGAATATGGTGGAGGGGGCACCGCAGACACGCTAAGGAATGATCCGTATGTCAGACCCCGACTCAATGTCACATCGATCTAGCTCTGTAACACATCATATCACTTTGCGCCTCACGCACGGTATCCCAACGGTGTCGCCATTTTGGCCCGGGACCGCTTATGCCTTTTGGCACACGATATGATAGTGTCGCTAGCATCCATATGAAAAGGAGCCCGGCTGACATGACTAGTCGAAACCCAAAGTGGCACAGACTTACAGGACAGCATCCATGACCAAAGATCGAACGGTCGGCCAACAGAAGTAAGTTCCGGCTGTAGCACGGGCTAGCAGATTCAAACCGGCAGAAGGGCTAACAGACTCGCAGACTAATGCGTGACATTTCAAGGGATGTATATGTGAACGAAGAAGGACACATGCCGCCAGCCTAAGTGTTCCGGAGCAGAGCAAGCTACCATGGCTCTGGAGACACTAGGAGACATTTCCTAAGAGAGGCTACTAAAGATAAACAACTAGATAGTCGATCCCACACATACCAAGCATTTCAATCATACACACAATATGCTCGATATGTGCAAATACAACAAGGCATCACAACATGACTCTACGACACAAGTATTTTATTTAAGGCTCGAGAGCCATTTATATCATACACGCAAGTACGGGTCACACGACCCACATACAAGTCATACAATCATACAAGCCAACAATGAAGTGTTTTGTCTCGAGTACGCATAACTAGTAAAATAAAAGAGGCTTGGGTAAGCCTAGCTATACTACATGGTCCTTCACTTGCTCAGATCACCACCGGCCTTAGTCTACTCATCGATGTCAACGCTCACGAAGAACCCGCTTGAGGGGTTTGTGGCATCTTCTAAAAATGTAAATTAAAGCAACATGAGTACAAAGGTACTCAAGAAGACTTACATCGACACTACATACATGCATATTATCAAGAAGGGTTGGTGGGTTATTGCAGCAAGCCAGCCTTTGACTCATGGCTGTTTATCCCACGAGACACCAACTTGAAATGGTTTTATGACTCGAGTCCACTACTCATCACTTCAATACACCACCGAGGATCCAACCCCGCCTTCCTACGGAGAAGCCATCCTCGCACTCACGCTATCTTGAGGCTTTTAGTAGTATCCATTTACTTGTCTATGAACCGATAGGCAACCAAGTAGTCCTTATCATGACGCGCTATTCAATAGATGATGTTAACCCCGCAGGGTGTACTTCTTCATACACGCTCACCACTTATCGCCGCATACGACATGTACTGCAACCTTCAAGCGAAGCCCAACGTGGGTGTCGGCCACGACCTACCTAGACACCTAAGCCTCTAGTCCGTGTTTATCGCCTATTTGGGTTCCATCTATGAGGAGTTCCGCCAAGTCTCGCCACAGCCCCAAACGATGTGAACAAGGTTCCCGAGATACCAAACGGGCATCCCAGACACCCGCCACGCATCTACCGTGATCACAGCCCACCTTTACGGCCACGCTGTCCACGGCCTCCAAGAGGGCTACAAACACCGTAAACTACTTGCAACTCCCCGGACCAAGACTATGGTGAATAAGAAGTCGAGAGGGTCCATTGGTTTCGGGCCCAATGCATGGTAGTAGCTGAATCTTAAATCACACATACAGATCTCAAGTTTAATGACGGCCTCAATGAAACAACCCACCATGTACTCCTACATGGCCTTTCATCGATACCTTTACCAAATCGTGTTCAACACCTTACTCGCATCGACTCGATCATTTCACTCTAGCCATCACCCGATGAACCGACCGACACGACTCTAAGCATAGCAGGCATAGCAAGGTAGGAACAACACAATCACATGGCTCAATCAACTCCTACACATGCTAGTGGGTTTCATCTAGTTATCGTGGCAATGACAGTCATGCAGAGGAAATGGGTTCAACTACCGCAGCACAAGCAGTTTGAATCGCGTTGTCTTAATGCAAGAACGAGAGCAGGAGCAAGAACATGGATTTTATCGATATGATCAAATGGTTGGTTGCTTGTTCGACGGGTCGCCGACGGGTGCTCTTCGTCGGGTTATCACTAAGATTCTCGTAAGCGTAACTCGCAGCAGAACACCGATACACAAGCATTACCAAACAATATGCAACAACATGATGCATGCAATGAGACATGGCAAATGAGTGCTTTGGGCTAATGCAACTAAGATCAGATGGGTTTGAACCAATTTGAACCAAAGATTCAAAATTCAAACTCATATATAATCATTTAAAGTGCTTAAACTTGTTCTGTGATAAACAGTGGGTTAGCTTCTGTAAACATGCATGAAACCAGTACAGATGGATAGATTGGATTTTTCTGATCATTTTCATATATAATTTGTCTCATTTGGAGCTATGGTTGATTTTATATGAATTTTGAAGTTTGAAACATTTTCCGAATTTCCGTGTAAAAATAATTCCAAAGAATTTATATATTATACAAGATCGGCCATGATGACGTCAGGGTCAACGGGCTGGTCAGTCAAACCGACCAGTGGGTCCCTGTGTCGTTGAGGTTAGGTTAATTAGAATCTAATTAAAACTAAACTAGTTTAATTAGCGTGGCTGGGCCCACATGTCATAGACCTGTGGGGTCAACTGGCCCACCTGTGGTCAAACCCGGTCAAACCCATCGGCGCTTAGTCGCGGCGAGCGACGCGCGGCGAAGTGGTTTTGGCTGCTTCGCCACCAAACGGGCGCGCGACCACCGGAGTGAAGCCGAGGACGAGCCGCATCTATTGGTGGTGGTGGTTGGGCTCGGTGGTCGGAGTTGGCGCCGGCGGCGAGTTTGGCGGCCACCGAGCTCGGGTGAGAGTGAACTCGAGGTGGAGTGTGCGTGAGGTGCGGAAGTGTCGGTTAGCTCCAACGCGACGTAGTGAACGCGCTGGACACGTGGGTAACCGAGGTGGCTGGAGCACGCCGGCGATTTAGGTCGCGACGGCTGGTGCACGGAGCTTCAGGCGGTCGCTGGTGCACGGAGCGAGAGGGAGAGGGTTGAAGGTAGCTGAGCTCACAGAGCTCACGAGAGGCCGCCGCGGGTCGGGACGAGCTGTAGCGCGGTGACGGCGAAGGGGATCTCCGCGTGGCGCCGGGCGAAGCTTGCGGCGGCGGCTTGGGCACGCGAGCGCCGGGCTCGCTAGCTTGAAGTAGCGGACGGCGGCGAGTTCCCGGACACGATGGCGCGGGCGCGGGGTCGACGGAGGACGCGGCTACGACGGTGGAAGCGGCGACGTGGCGCGGCCATGGCGTGGGGGAGCGAGGGAGGCGAGCCGAGAGGAGAGGGGTGTCTGGGGTCCGGGCGCGACGTGGAGCTCATCCAAGGCGATGGGCGGCGAGAGGGCGGCAGGCGGCGGCAGCTGCGTGATGAAGTGCGGTGCCGCCGCCGAGCACTTGGCTGCCTGCTCTGCAAGTTAAGCAGCATTGGCGCGAAGGCGGGCTGGGCGGGCCAGTGGGCCTGCTAGCGGCGCCTGTAAGTTTTTCGCTTCGCTTTTTCTTTTTCTATTTTTCTGCAGCTTTGTTGAGTTATTTAAAATACCAGAAAGGTTCTAAAATTCACCAAACTAATCCTAGTCCATTGTTGGATTATTTCCAACATGAAACATTTTAGTTTGGAGATATTTGGACATTTGAAATATTTTAGTTATTTAATATGCCCAAATTCAAATAGCTATGATTTAATTCAATGACCTTAGGATGACCTAGGAAAATGTGCACCACTTTTGGCAAAGCTTCGACCAAGACAAAATGATGGACATTTTAGAAGGGCATTTGTGTTCATCGAAAATATTTTTAGTAAACCCTAGTTGTTTCAGAGGGGCTCGGGGTTCCGCAATCCCATTTCAAGTTTCATGAAACAAATAGACATGATGCAACACTCTAATGCATGAACTAGCTAGGTGTGACAACTCACCCCACTCAAAAGAATCTCGCCCCGAGATTTAGGTTCCTCCTAAAGAGGGTGGGTACTCAAGTCGAGACGATCCTCCCTTTCCCAAGTAGCTTCCTCCTAATGGTGCCACCATTGAACCTTGAGAAACTTGATATTATGCCGCCGAGTGGTACGCCGCTTGATCGAGAATACGAACGGATATTCTCGATATGTGAGATTATCTTGAAGATCAAGCTGCTTGTGGTCCACTCCACGGATAGGATCCGAGAAGCAACGCCCGAGTTGAGAAACGGGAAGACGCCAGGACTTTGGAGAGATGCGGAGGTAGTTCCAATTGGTAGGCAACTCTCCTCGCTTGGCAAGAATGCGAAGGGTCCAATGTAGCGAGGAGCCAATTTGCCTTTGATATCAAACGATGGGTTCCTTCGAGGAGTAACCCAAGGTAAGCCTTCTCGCCAACCTCGTAAGTCATAGCCTTATGTTTTCGGTCATATTGACTCTTTGACGAGATTGGGCTGTTTTCAACTTTTCACTAACGATGCGAACTTGTTTTTCGCTTCTCGATCATATCCCGCCAAAGAATTGTCTTTCCCCGGCTTCTCACCAGTTAAGAGGTGTTCACACCTTCGCCCATAGAGAACTTCAAAAGGTGCTTTGCCCAAGCTAGATTGATAGCTGTTGTTATAAGCAAATTCGCAAATGGAAGGCATTTCTCCCAATCCATTCCAATGAGATAACCAAGCTCAGAGTATGTCTTCTAGGATTTGGTTGACACGCTCTACTTGACCACTTGATTGAGGGTGGAAAGCAAAGCTAAAGGAAAGATGGGTTCCCATAGCGCTTTTGGAAACTTTCCCAAAATCGAGAGGTGAAGAGACTTCTCGATCCGAAGTTTATTTCAATGGAACACCATGAAGAGATACTATTCGGGAGATGTACAAGTCTGCTAGCTGACTAGCGGTTATACTCTCACCTAACAGTAAGAAATGGGCCACTTTGGAAAGGCGGTCGATAACTACAAAGATAGCATTATTTCCTCTTGGTCCTGGGAAAACCAAAGGATGAAATCCATACTGATTTTATCCCATTTCCATTCGTGAATAGCTAAGGGTTGAAGGGTGCCAAGAGTCGCTGATGCTCGCTTTTACACGCATTTACGACGCCGCAGCTTAGCAACATATTGAGCAATGTCTCTTCATCCTAGTCCACCGTAACCTCCGCGAGGTCCCGATACATTTTAGTGCCACCGGATGAATGGTGAGAGGAGATTCATGAGCTTCCTTAAGGATCAATCGCCGCAGGTTTCAGACCTTAGGAACCACTAGACGGGTTCAAGTATATACGAACTCCTTGATCATCAATGGAGAAACAATCCAACTCCTTTCTTGATGTTTCTTTTGATGCGAGAATTTCTGATCTACCTTTTGGGCTTTGATGATCTGATCCGTAAGGGAAGGTTTCGCCACCAAGGTGGAAAGGAACCTCGAGGAACAATGTGAAGGTTAAGCTCCAAATTCCTCGTGGAGAAGTGGTTGACTTTGTTGCAACATCAAGTTGTTGCAATAAGATTTACGACTTAGTGCATCAGCCATGACGCTATTTTTCCCGGGTATAAGTTATCCCTAAATCGAAATCTGAGATCAACTCACCCAACGCCTTTGCCTCGAGATTCAAATCTGGTTGGGTGAATATATATTTCAGACTTTGGTGATCGGTGTAGATTTCGCAACGATTACCAAGAAGGTAATGTCGCCAGGTTTTGAGTGCATAGACTACACCGCAAGCTCTAAATCATGAGTAGGGTAGTTTTCTCATGTGGGTGTAATTGCCGTGAACCATAAGCAATTACGGTCGATCTTGCATGAGAATACAGCCTAGTCCTTGTCGCGAGGCGCCGCAATAGATAACAAAGTCCTTAGAGAAATCTGGGGTACCAACACGGAGCAGAAGTTAAACGCCTTTTCAGTTCCTCGAAGTCAGGCTCACATTGTGGAGTCCACTCAACTTTTTATCTTTCTTGAGGAGTTCAGCTTAGAGGTTTAGCAACTTTGGAGAAGTTTTCGACGGTAAGCGCATAATAGCTCGCTAAGCCGAGGAAACTCCGAACTTGCTTGACCGATCTGTGGAGTCCAATTATGACGGCTTGAACTCGCCGGGTTGACTGCAATACCTTTACCAGAGATTACATGTCCTAGATAGGTCACTTCCGCAGCCAAAATTCGATTTGGAAAACTTGGCATAAAGACGATGCTCTCAAGTTTCATCAACACTAGCCGAGATGTTCGCATGTTCTTCCTCGCTCTAGAATAGATGAGTATGTCATCGAGGTAAACCACTATTTAATTTATCCAAATATTCCATGAAGATTGAGTTCATTAACCGAGAAAGTGGTGGGCGTTGGTTAAACCAAGGATTATGACGGTGTACTCAGATGGCCATAACGAGTAACAAAAGCCGCTTTTAGGAATGTCCCTGCTTCGGATTTTGATTTGATGGTAGCCTAACCTCAAATCCATCTTAGAGAAGACCGAGGATCCCGCGAAGCTGATCATACAGATCGTTGATCCCGGGAGCGGATACTTGTTCTTGATTGTGACCAAGTTGACGGTCGATAATCTACAACCATCCGATCCGTATTCATCCTTCTTCTTGACGAAGAGAACGGGCAAGCCCAAGGAGATGAACTAGGACGGATGAAACCCTTTTGCAAGGCCTCATCGAGTTGTTTCTTAAGTTCGCTAGTTCTAGGGTGCCATCTTATAGGTCTTCTAGAAATTGGGACAGCCTCGAATGAGGTCTATCACGAATTCAACATCTCTCGCTGTGGAACACCGCAATTTTTCCGAAAGACATCCGAAAATCACGACTACCGAACGCCTTCGAGGTCCGCAATGGACCGGCATTAAGAGAATATAATTGGCGCTGATATTCGGGTCAAGACATTGACTATCTTTCCGAAGGGTGCGAAGTTGAACAGTCCTAGAGAAACAATCAATCTTGGCATAATGGGCTGACATCCACCCATACCCAAGATGATATTTATATCCCAAGATTTGAGAGCTATCAACGATGAAGGAAAACAAGTCTGTCGACCTGAATTTCATTTCCATGGCTTACTCTAGAGGTTTGCCATCTAGAACCCGGGTAGAAATTTCCATGGTGGAAGGCATGTCACGTATCGCGTGTTATGCAAACGAGCATAGTTTTGATATGAATGAATGAGATGCTCCAAAGATTTAAAAGAACGGATGTCGGGTGGCAATTAACAAGAAGCGCATCGAGCACGACGCTGGGATCTTCGTGGGCCTCTTCACCGAGACACAATTAACATGGCCACGCAGTGGTGGCGGCTTGGCATGAAACACCTTCCCCGCTGGCTTGCCACGCCAACAGCTTTTGCAGCTGGTTGGGGTTGGTCTGAGGACAATCGCGCATGTAGTGGCCTGATTCACCACATTTGAAGCACGCCACGGGCTAGCGCAGAGAGGAGCGTTGTTGGTTGGTCCACCATAGGGCCTAGCTGGTGCATATCGCTGAATCGGGCGAGGCGCCCGAAGGATGGCCTCGTGTGAATCTGGGTGGTAGGGCAAGATAGGCACCCACACACGGCGCTTCGTGGTCCAAAGACCGGATGAGGAACCCATGTCACGCCATGCTTATGTTGTTGCTTCAAATCAGTCCCACCAGCCAGCGCTGATGGCTTTGTTAACGAAGCTTCGAAAGAGGTGCACTCATGCAAAGCGGAGATCTCGGCGGTTCGGCTAAGTCCCTTGCGGAACCTTGCCTGCTTTTAGCGCCGCGGAGACCTCTTCGCTTGCATAGCGCAAGCGAGGTTACCGAACTCTCTACTATAGGCGCCCACGAGGGACGACCTTGGGTGAAACGCAGAACTCCTCACGCTTATGATCCATGAGACCCTCCGAATGTGATGTTCACGAAAGCCTCGCTGAATTCTGCCCAAGTAGTGACATGGCCAATCGGGCGATAGCTATATAGTTCTCCCACCGAGATCAAGCGGGCCTTCGAGATGATATGCAGCAAAGGTGACCTTATCAGCCTCACCATTAGTGCGTAACGCAGCTTGTGAGTAATGCCGCGGTTACCATCGGCGCCGAGAGGCTCGACCGAGTGGTGGAAGGTAGGAGGGTGTAACTTGATGAAGTCACCGAGCGACACCAGGTTGTTTCTGATGATGGGCTGTGTTCGCTCGATACGCCCCAGCAAACGGTTGGTCTCCTGCTTGTTTCTCTCGCCTCTAGCATAACTTCGCCGAGAAGGAGGGTGAGGCAGGTTTGCTTCTCCAACTCCATCGCTTTCGCCTGCCTCGTGGAGCAGGTTGTTATGGTGTTAACCATCCTAGGAAAGACAAGACAAGGATTTAGTCCAGATGGCAAGATTCCACATAGAAGTGTAGAGTGTAATGGATAACTCTGAATGCGAGATGATCATCCGTATGACATGGTAGATACGTAAACGCGCTTTATTCCATCACATACACACCATACAAGGTTTAGTACAAGACCAAACAAAGTACTACTACGGTGAAAGGAAGATTACATCTCATCGGAGGCACACCAAGCTCCTATACATTATTTTTGTTACACCTCCGGATTAGTACACACTAAGTCATATTCCACGAGTCACGCAGACGGTGGAAATACAACTATTACAATACTAGAGGGACTACTACTAACTCGTGACGCCTCCGTAGTAGTTCTCATAGAAGTCTCCTCCAGAACTCGGGAGTTCAACGTGATCGCTCGGGGAACAAGCGGTCCCGAGGAGCCCGTGGACCGTAAGGGCAAGGGTGAGGTCTTGGACCCACGAACGGTGGCAAGCGAGGACCACGAGGTGGGGTGATGCCCCCACATCACGCCACCATCATGTCCGCAGATCAGCCCCGACAGATACAAATCTCTCATATCCATATAACCAGCTTGAATGCCGCAAAACGAGTCAAGGTAGCCTAAAGGATCAAGACGGCATCAAGAGCTCCATCCTCAAGGCCCGACTCTCTCTCGTCCTTGTCCTCGAGCAGCTCAATGGGTAGTACGGGTTAGGGAGTCCTCCCGATCGAATCAGATAGATGGCTCAAGATAACCAAACGCCCAGAAGTGAACTCGCATATACCGAAATCGGTGTTATGGAGCAGCCCACCTCGCTCAGATAATGGTCATCATAGAATATGCAGATCTTGAACCGCCATATCAATAGTAACACCAAGCCCATAGGAGCTGTGAAGGGCCCGTGCAACCAGATAAGAGGGGAACACTCGACGGTGCAAAGATACCGACTTTGACTAAAATCTCGACATCGCTTCTTCAACTCGGTATTCGGGTACCAACGGTATCCCGCTCGATCATAACCCTGACTAGCATGGTGGTATGACCGTCACACTAATGCATCCGGGTCGCATTTAACCACTTGATTTTGATCACGAGTGGCCATCTGAAGCATAACCACAATGCAAAGGCATTAGTATTTCTAGCGGAATTTGGACAGATAACGATCAGAATGCTCAAAGGATTGAGACATTTTACAAGGAATTGCATAACCACTCCACAATTTCATATCAAGGTTCGGGTCCAACTTAGTAACATAACAAGATAGTAAAACTGAACCAGGCTTGTAACCATCAAACCTACAAGGTACTACTGATTAGTAACACGTGAGCCTAACAGAGAGAAGAGATCCTAATCCTTAACCCCCGGTGGAAGAATGGACTGACTCAGATCAGAATATCATGAGATAAAGGAGTAAAAAGAGCCTTACGTACCATCCCACAATCAATTCCCCTACATATAACTAAAGCATTTCTAGACTCAACATCGACTCAGCTTTGGCTTTGAGAACCTACAGCAGTCCGCTCGATGCCAACGCTGTCAGACTTCGACTCAATGTCACATCGATCTAGCTCAGAACACATCATATCACTTTGCGCCTCACGACGGTATCCCAACGGTGTCGCCATTTGGCCCGGGACCGCTTGGCGCTTTTGGCACACGATATGATAGTGTCGCTAGCATCCATATGAAAAGGAGCCCGGCTGACATGACTAGTCAGAAACCCAAAGTGGCACAGACTTATGTGGATGTGCATCCATGACCCAAAGATCGAACGGTCGGCCAACAGCAAGTAAGTTCCGGCTGTAGCACTGGCTAGCAGACTCGTAAACCGGGCAGTAGCGGCTAACAGACTCCGCAGACTAATGCGTGACATTTCAAGGGATGTATACAGAACGAAGAAGGACACATGCCGCCAGCCTAAGTGTTCCGGAGCAAGAGCAAGCTACCATGGCTCAAAGGAGACACTAGGAGACATTTCCTAAGAGAGGCTACTAAAGATAAACAACTAGATAGTCGATCCCACACATACCAAGCATTTCAATCATACACACAATATGCTCGATATGTGCAAATACAACAAGGCATCACAACATGACTCTACGACACAAGTATTTTATTTAAGGCTCAGAGAGCCATTTATATCATACACGCAAGTACGGGTCACACGCACCCACATACAAGTCATACAATCATACAAGCCAACAATGAAGTGTTTTGTCCGAGTACGCATAACTAGTAAAATAAAAGAGGCTTGGGTAAGCCTAGCTATACTACATGGTCCTTCACTTGCTCAGATCACCACCGGGCCTTAGTCTACTCATCGATGTCAACGCTCACGAAGAACCCGCTTGAGGGTTTGTGGCATCTTCTCAAAATGTAAATTAAAGCAACATGAGTACAAAGGTACTCAAGAAGACTTACATCGACCCTACATACATGCATATTATCAAGAAGGGTTGGTGGGGTTATTGCAGCAAGCCAGCTTTGACTCATGGCTGCTTATCCCACGAGACACCAACTTGAAATGGTTTTATGACTCGAGTCCACTACTCATCACTTCAATACACCACCGAGGATCCAACCCCGCCTTCCTACGGAGAAGCCATCCTCGCACTCACGCTTATCTTGAGGCTTTTAGTAGTATCCATTTACTTGTCTATGAACTATATAGGCAACTAAGTAGTCCTTATCATGACGCGCTATTCAATAGATGATGTTAACCCCGCAGGGTGTACTTCTTCATACACGCTCACCACTTATCGCCATATACGACATGTACTGCAACCTTCAAGCGGAAGCCCAACGTGGGTGTCGGCCACGACCTACCTAGACACCCAAGCCTCTAGTCCAGGTTTATCGCCTATTTGGGTTCCATCTATGAGGAGTTCCTACCAAGTCTCGCCACAGCCCCAAACGATGTGAACAAGGTTCCCGAGATACCAAACGGCATCCAGACACCCGCCACGCATCTACCAAGATCACAGCCCACCCCTACGGCCAGCGCTGTCCACGGCCTCCAAGAGGGCTACAAACACCGTAAACTACTTGCAACTCCCGGACCAAGACTATGGTGAATAAGAAGTCGAGAGGGTCCATTGGTTTCGGCCCAATGCATGGTAGTAGCTGAATCTTAAATCACACATACAGATCTCAAGCTTAATGACGGCCTCAATGAAACAACCCACCATGTACTCCTACATGGCCTTTCATCGATACCTTTACCAAATCGTGTTCAACACCTTACTCTCAGATCGACTCGATCATTTCACTCTAGCCATCACCCCGATGAACCGCACCTACACGACTCTAAGCATAGCAGGCATAGCAAGGTAGGAACAACACAATCACATGGCTCAATCAACTCCTACACATGCTAGTGGGTTTCATCTAGTTATCGTGGCAATGACAGTCATGCAGAGGAAATGGGTTCAACTACCGCAAAGACACAAGCAGCTTGAATCGCGTTGTCTTAATGCAAGAACGAGAGCAGGAGCAAGAACATGGATTTTATCGATATGATCAAATGGTTGGTTGCTTGTTCGACGGTCGTCAGACGGTATTGCTTTTCGTCGGGTTATCACCAGATTCTCAAAGCGTAACCCGCCGCAGAACACCGATACACAAGCATTACCAAACAATATGCAACAACATGATGCATGCAATGAGACATGGCAAATGAGTGCTTTGGGCTAATGCAACTAAGATCGATGGGTTTGAACCAATTTGAACCAAAGATTCAAAATTCAAACTCATATATAATCATTTAAAGTGCTTAAACTTGTTCTGTGATAAACAGTGGGTTAGCTTCTGTAAACATGCATGAAACCAGTACAGATGGATAGATTGATTTTTCTGATCATTTTTCATATATAATTTGTCTCATTTGGAGCTATGGTTGATTTTATATGAATTTTGAAGTTTGAAACATTTTCCGAATTTCCGTAAAAATAATTCCAAAGAATTTATATATTGCCAAGACTGCGCCATGATGACGTCAGGGGTCAACGGCTGGTCAGGTCAAACCGACCAGTGGGTCCCGTGGTGTCGCTGAGGTTAGGTTAATTAGAATCTAATTAAAACTAAACTAGTTTAATTAGCGTGGCTGGGCCCACATGTCATAGACCTGTGGGGTCAACTCCGGCCCACCCGTGGTCAAACCCGGGTCAAACCCATCGGCGCTTAGCCACGGCGAAGCGACGCGCGGCGAAGTGGTTTTGGCCGCTGCCACCAAACGGGCGCGGCGACCACCGGAGTGAAGCCGAGGACGAGCCGATCTATTGGTGGTGGTGGTTGGCCTCGGTGGTCGGAGTTACGCCGCGGCGAAGTTTGGCGGCCACCGAGCTCGGGTGAGAGTGAACTCGAGGTGGAGTGTGCGTGAGGTGCGGAAGTGTTTGGTTAGCTCCAACGCAACGTAGTGAACGCGCTGGACACGGGGTAACCGGAGGTGGCCGGAGCACGCCGGGCATTTAGGTCCGCGACGGCGGGTGCACGTGAGCTTGTGGCGGTCGCTGTGGTGCACGGAGCGAGAGGGAGAGGGTTGAAGGTAGCTGAGCTCACAGAGCTCACGAGGCCGCCGCCGGGTCGGGACGAGCTGTAGCGGCGGTGACGGCGAAGGGGATTCCGCGTGGCGCCGGGCGAAGCTTTGCGGCGGCGGCTGGGCACGCGAAGGCGCGGGCTCGCTAGCTCGGTGAAGCGGACGGCGGCGAGTTCTCGACACGATGGCGGCGTGGGGTCGACGGAGGACGCGGCTATGACGGTGGTGCGGCGACGGTGGCGCTGCCATGGCGTGGGGGAGCGAGGGAGGCGAAATGGAGAGGAGAGGGGGTGTCTGGGGTCCGGCGCGACGTGGAGCTCATCCAAGGCGATGGGCGGCGAGAGGGCGGCAGGCGGCGGCAGCTGCGTGGCGAAGCTGCGGTGCGCCGCCGAGCACTTGGCTGCCTGCCTGCAAGCTACCGGGCGGTGGGCGGGCTGGGTTTGCCAGTGGGCCATTAGCGGCGCTGTAAGTTTTTTCGCTTCGCTTTTTTCTTTTTCTATTTTTCTCGCAGCTTTGTTGAGTTATTTAAAATACCGTAAAGGTTCTAAAATTCACCAAACTAATCCTAGTCCATTGTTGGATTATTTCCAACATGAAACATTTTAGTTTGGAGATATTTGGACATTTGAAATATTTTAGTTATTTAATATGCCCAAATTCAAATAGCTATGATTTAATTCAATGACCTTAGGATGACCTAGGAAAATGTGCACCACTTTTGGCAAAGCTTCGACCAAGACAAAATGATGGACATTTTAGAAGGGCATTTGTGTTCATCAAAATATTTTTAGTAAACCCTAGTTGTTTCAGAGGGGTCGGGGTTCCGCAATCCCATTTCAAGTTTCATGAAACAAATAGACATGATGCAACACTCTAATGCATGAACTAGCTAGGTGTGACATCAGAGATCAACTTGTGTAAAGAAGCAGACAGGAATATTTGCTTGCAACTTTGACGATGTAAGCTTGTGCGAGGGCGAGGCGGCGAAGCAGCTCCTCGCTCTTGGCGCCGAGCTTAGCGAGGAAGGGGCTCCATGGAACCTGCGATAACCCGACACAATGTAAATCATAAGGTCTTGTTTAGATATAAAAAGTAATCTTGAATGATAGATATAAACATTAGTATTGCTTGAGCTCAATTTTTTGCAAGGATAAGCATGTCCTAAACATACGGAGCACTCACGAGATTGTTGAAGTACTAGATGCGAGAATGTAAGAATGGATAAAACATAACATGAATGTTCTCAAGTGCCATGAAGTGAGCAAGCAGGTAGTTGAATGGATAAAATCATGTTAGCGTAGACTTATAGCCCGCCAACATGATCGAAATGTTCAATACAATGTGCATCATTTTGTCATTAGCAAGCGATCTTGCAAACATGCACATGGAACATAGAAACAAGTTGCAAAAATAATTCATAGTCCCAATTTTCACATTTACTTGTAAAATCATCCCTTATATCAATCCATTCAACTACACAGCGAAGCAATTGACCAGTCCATATGTTTGGGATAACGGTAGCTTGTTCAAATGGCAAATACTACTAAAAGTAAGCTGATTCATATCTTTGTAATGAGTTACTACAATCGAGGCGAGGACTACGGATTATGTTCAAATCAAGCAAGGCATAGATTACGCTAAACAACTAGGGGCTCAAAATCATATCAATCCCTTTCGGTGACATTTCTTCTACTACTTTGGACAAATCAAATCAAGCACGACCATAATCTGGTAAATGATGAGGGGAGGGAGAGGGAGGGAAGCACATACGATGGTCTTGATTAGGCGTTGGGAGGAAGGTGGGCCTCGAGCTTGTCGTTGCGGAGGCTGGTGAGCTGCATGATCTTTGTAGCCGTGAAGGTGAAGAATGGCTTGGAGTCTGCGTCGCCCACCAGCCACGCACGCGGGCTCATCTCCTTGAATCCTGGCCGAAGCTAGCACCTTCCATGGTGATGGTGATGGCTGCACAAACCAACCACAAGAATCGGATCGGTAGATCCGGAAAAATAAGATGAGAAAGGGAATAAGAGGAAGAAGCGGGATAGAGAGTCGAGGGGCTGGAGTAGGAGGGCATACCATGTGGGTCGTCGGAGAAGGCATGGGGCTCGCGGAGAATGCCAGCCGGAGGCAGCGCCGAAACCTAGGAAATCTCCATTGTTGGTCACGGAGGGTCCTCTGCCTTCTCGCTGCTGGTTGAGGAGGGCATCAACCAACCAACCATGGCGGAGGTCTTGGCGTGGTGGCGGGGCTGAGGTTGGGAGGTTGGGGGAGAGGTTGGCCCAGGCTCCTCCGCTTCCTCTTGAGGATGACCGACTCGGCACCACCACCTTCGCCTCTCGGACATCTGCTGCCGCAAAACCATAGCTCGAGGTTAGATCGGGCGAGGGCAGAAACAAATGCTGCTTTGGCGCGGTGGGTGGGAGGCAGTGCGCTTAACTTCGGACGGCCGGCGAGCTCCTCGCCCGGTCCTGGCGGCGAGGCCAGGTGGAAGACAGCGGTGGCCGAGTGGATCGACCGTCGGCTCTCTCTCCCCTCTCGTTCTTGGGTGAGGGAAAGGAGGGGAGGCGGTGGTTGGGTTGGCGCCCGTGGTGGAGTGGAGTGGAGGCCGCGGGGTTGGGGAGAGGATGGAGGCGGCGTCGTGGTGGAATCTGAGGATCGACAGGCGAGGAGGAAGTGGGATCTGGGGTGGGGAGGGGAAAGAGTGGGTCGGCAGTTGATGGACCAGATCTGGGGGCTCGAGGGAGGTGGGTGGGTGAGTTAGGTTTTTCTCGGGAGAAGCTCCAGATTGGATGGGTGCGCCACGGATGGCTCGATTGAGTCAATTTGGTGATCCACGTGAAGGGCGTTCCTCGCATCTCATTGGTCCATCAATCCACTCTGATTTTCCTAAACATAACAAAGGCATAGTTTGTCAAAATGATCTCATATTTTTGCATAAGTGTGCATATTAAAATGACAAACAATATTGCAAAGTAGAGCTTTCATCTTCTTTGCGAGAAAATTCATTTTCTAATTTTACAGTGTCAAAATGAGTTTTTGTGAAGGACCTAGAAAATATTTGTTGAAAATTTGGACCAAATCATTTTATAAAATAATAGGCCATATATAATGCACAATTGACCAAATGGTTGGGTGTCAAAGTTTTGATCCACCTCTCGTGAAAAAGACAAATTTGGTAGATTCGGTTGGGCGGGTCAAATTTGAAGCTTAGCTACCTTGTAGTTTGCTCTTTATTTTTACAAAAATCATTTCTAGGTACATAAGTATCTATTTAATCAGAGAAACACCAAAAAATTCAATATTCAACCACCAGCTCTGAGCGGTCAAGCCGCCGTTTTGACCGCATTTTAAAGCAGGCATAAAAATTCAAAAAAATCAAAAAATTGGGAAATCTTTGCATTGTGTCATTATATGTGGCCAAGTTCCCAGAAAAAATAACAAACTTGTAATACAACAATTATTTTAAAAAAATGTTCTCAGAAATGAGCTATCATCTCTAAAGATTCATGGCTTTCAAGTAAAATGATCAATCTTATGGCCACATTCATGGCATAGTTTGTTCAAATGATCTCATATTTTGCACAAGGGTGTTGGGGAGCGTTGAGAAAATAAAAAATTTCCTACGGTTTCACCAAGATCCATCTATGAGTTCATCTAAGCAGCGAGTAGCGGAGAGTTTGCATCTACATACCACTTGTAGATCGCGTCGGAAGCTTGCAAGGTGATGATGTAGTCGTACTCGGCGTGATTGAATCACCGATGACCAAGTCTTTGAGCGGACAGCACCTCCGCGTTCAACACACGTGCGGCGCGGGTGGCGTCCCTCCATCTTGATCCAGCAAGGAGGAAGGAGAGGTTGAGCAAGACAGCTCCACCCGGCTGACGGCGTGGTGATGGTGGAAGCGATACTCAGCAGGGAGCCGCCCGAGCACACAGCGGAGGAGGAGAGGTGTTGGGGAGGGAGGGCTGCGCCTTGGCTTGTGGTGCGGCTGCCTCCCTCACCCCTCTATTTATAGGGGAAGGGAGAAGGGGCTGGCCTCTAGATCCATCTAGAGGCGGCCAAGGGAGGTGGACTTGCCCCCCAAGCAGGCGCCCCTCTGGGTTCCCCCCTCAACCCTAGGCGCAAGGGCCCGGGAGGAGTGCGCCCAGCCCGCCGAGGCTGGCCAACTCCCACGCCCAAGTGGCCCCAGGGAAGGTGGCCCCTCGGTGGACTCCGGAACCCTTCCGGTGGTCCGTTATCTGCAGTATGCCCGAAACTTTCGGTGTCCTTTTAACAACTTCCCATATATAAATCTTTACCTCCGGACCCTTGGGAACTCCTCGTGGCGTCCGGGATCTCATCAGGGACTCGAACAACATTCGGTAGTCACATACTAGTCTTCCTAAAAACCCTAGCATCACGAACCTTAAGTGTGTAGACCCTACGGGTTGGAGAACCTGTGAACATGGCCAGAGGCGACTCTCGGGCAATAACCAACAGCGAGTGCGGATACCCATGTTGGCTCCCACATGCTCCTCGATGATTTCACGGTTGAACCACGATGCAGAGATTGATCAAACCTGTATGCAATTCCCTTTGTCGATCGATGCGTTACTTTCCGAGACTTCGATCGTCGGTATCCCAATACCTTATTGGTCTCGTTACCGGCAAGTCACTTTACTCGTGCCGTAATGCATGATCCGTGGCCAACACCTTGGTCACCTTGAGCTCATTATGATGATGCATTACGAGTGGTCGAGAGATACCTCTCCGTCATGCGGAGTGACAAATCGATCTCGATCCGTGTCGACCCAGATACTTTCGGAGATACTGTAATGCACCTTTATAGTCACCCGATTCGTTGTGGCGTTTGATACACCAAGGCACTCCTACGGTATCCGGGAGTTACGATCTCATGGTCGAAGGAAGAGATACTTGACATTGGCAAAGCTCTAGCAAGCGAACTACGATCTTTGTGCTATGCTTAGGATTTTGTCTTGTCCATCACATCATTCTCCTAATGATGTGATCCGTTATCAATGACATCCAATGTCCATAGTCGAGGAAACCATGACCATTTGTTGATCTGTGAGCTAGTCGACTAGAGGCTCACTAGGGACATATTGTGGTCTATGTGTTCACCGTGTATTATGATTTCCGGATAATCTAGTTATTGTAGCATGAACAATGAAATATAATAATACTTTTATTACTGCCTCTAGGGCATATTTCCATGATCTCCCACTTGCACTAGAGTCACTAATCTAGTTACATTGTGATGAATCGAACACCCATAGAGTTACGGTGTTGATCATGTTTTTCCATGCGAGAGAGCTTAGTCGATGGATCTGTGACATTGGATCCGTGTGCACTTTGCAAATCTCTATGTCTCCATCTTGAATATTTTCACGGATGGAGTTGAAGCGGCAACTTGATGTGCTGGTCTTCTTGTGAAACACAGGCTCCTTGGCAAGGTAATAGCTCTAGTATTATCACGAGAAGAGTTTGATCGGACCGGCGCATTGGGTATAACTCCTAGGTGGTGATGAACTCCTTCACCCAGATCGCTTCATCGCTGCCTCCGAGGCTGCCATGTACTCCGCTTCACGTAGATCCATACGGCGCTTTGCTTGCAGCTACACCAGCTCAACTTGCTCCACCATTCAAAATATACGTATCCGGTTTGTGACTTAGAGTCATCGGATCTGAGTCGAAGCTAAGCGTCGGCGTAACCCTTTATATTCTTGAGCTCTTCGTCTCCTCCATAAGCGACCTGACATAAACATGTCCTATGGCTGAAGCATGGGGATGACACTCATCTCTTCTTTATCTTTTGCCGTGGTGGTGGTAGCTGAGCTCAATCTCACCTTGTAACATAGGCAAGAACCCTTCTTGGACTGATCCATTTTGAACCTCTTCAAAATCTTATCAAGGTATGTGCTTTGTGAAAGACCTATGAGGCATCTCGATCTATCCTATAGATCTTGATGCCTAATATATAAGCAACTTCTCCAAGGTCCTTCATTGAAAAACACTTATTCAAGTAGGCCTTAATACTGTCGAGAAGTTTTGAATCATTTCCCATCAAGAGTATGTCATCTACATATAATAGGAGAAATGCTCTGAGCTCCCTCACTTTCTTATGGCATGGGCTTCTCCATAAGTCTGCATAAACTAAACGCTTTGATCATCTCATCAGCGAATGTTTAACTCGAGATGCTTGCACCAGTCCATAAATGGATCGTTGGAGCTTGCATACTTTATTAGCGTTACGAGGATCGACAAAACCTTCGGCTGCATCATATACAGCTCTTCCTTAAGATGTCAGTTAAGGAATGCCGTTTTGGCGTCCATCGCCATATCTCATAATCATAGTATCGGCAATTGCTAACATGATTGGACGGACTTGATTAAGCTACGGGAGAGAATGTCTCGTCGTAGTCAATCCCTTGAACTTGTCGGTAACCCTTAGCGACAAGTCGAGCTATAGATGGTAACATTACCATCGCGTCCGTCTTCTTCTTAAAATCCATTTGTTTTCTATACTCGTCGATCATCGGAACAAATCTGTCAAAGTCCATACTTTGTTTTCATACATGGATTCTATCTCGGTTTCATGGCTTCAAGCCATTTGTTGGAATCGGCCCTCCATCGCTTCTTCATAGTTCGAAGGTTCACGTTGTCTAACAACATGATTTCCGGGGCGGGGTTGCCGTACCACTCTGGTCTTGAGCGTGTCCTTGTGGACCTAAAAGTTCGATAGAAACTTGATCGAAGTACCTTGATCATCATCATTGGTTTCCTCTTGAGTTGGTGTGGGCATCACATGAATGGTTTCTGCGCTGCACCACTTTCCCGTTCGAGGTAGTACTTCATCGAGTTCTACTTTCCTCCACTTACTTCTTTGAGAGAAACTCTTTTCGAGGAAGCATCGTTCTTGGCAACAAAGATCTTGCCTTGGATCTTAAGTAGAAGGTATACCGACAGTTTCCTTAGGGTATCCTATGAATACACATTTTCCGACTTGGGTTCGAGCTTTTCGAGGTTGAAGTTTCTTGACATAAGCATCGCATCCCCAAACTTTTAGAAGCGACGACTTAGGTTTCTTCCCAAACCATAATTCATACGGTGTCGTCTCAGCAGTTTAGGCGGTGCCCTATTTAAAGTGAATGTAGATGTCTCTAGGCGTATCCCAAAATGATAGCGGTAAATCGGTAGAGACATCATAGGCGACACCATATCCAATAGAGTGCGATTCTGACGTTCGGACACACTATTTATTTGAGGTGTTCGGTGGCGTGAGTTGAACGATTCCACATTTCTTTAAGTGTGTACCAAATTGTGACTTAAGTATTCTCCTCCATGATCGATCGTAGGAACTTTATCTTTCGGTCACGTTGATTCTCCACCTCATTCTGAAATTCCTTAAACCTTTCAAGGTCTCGGACTTGTGTTTCATTAAGTAGACATACCGATATCTACTCAAGTCATCGGTGAGAGTGAGAACATACGATATCCTCCATGAGCCTCAACGCTCATTGGACCGCACACATCGGTATGTATGATTTCCAACAAGTTGGTTGCTCGCTCCATAGTTCGGAGAAGCGGAGTCTTGGTCATTTGCCTAAGAGGCATGGTTAGCATGTGTCAAGCGATTCATAATCAAGAGACTCTAAAGTCCATCGGCATGGAGCTTCTTCATGCGCTTGACACCAATGTGACCAAGGCGGCGATTGCCACAAGTATGTGGGACTATCGTTATCAACTTTACATCTTTTGGCATCCACACTATGAATATGTGTAATATTACGCTCGAGATTCATTAGAATAAACCATTGACCATCAGACATGACCATAAAACATATCTCTCATATAAATCGAACAACCATTATTCTCGGACTTAAATGAGTAGCCATCTCGTATCAAACAAGATCCGGATACAATGTTCATGCTCAAACTTGGCACTAAATAACAATTATTAAGGTTCAAAACTAATTAATCCGTGGGTAAATGTAGAGGCAGCGTGCGGTGGCGATCACATCGACTCTGGAACCATTCGATCGCGCCGTCACCTCGTCCTTCGCCGATCTCCGTTTATTCCGCAGCTCTGCTGTGAGTTACAAATATGAACAGCGGCACAGGTATCAAATACCGGGAGTTACTAGTCTTGGTAAGGTACACATCAATTACATGTATATCAAATATACCTTTGGTGTTGTCGGCCTTCTTATCCGCTAAGTATTTGGGCAGTTCCGCTTCCAGTGACCCTTTCCCTTGCAATAAAAGCACTCTGTCTCAAGCTTGGGTCCATTCTTTGACTTCTTCCTGGCAACTGGCTTACCGGGCGCGGCAACATCTTTGCCGTCCTTCTTGAAGTTCTTCTTCCCCTTGCCCTTCTTGAACTTATTGGTCTTATTGACCATCAACACTTGATGTTCTTTCTTGATTTCAGCCTCTGCTGACTTACGCATCAGTACACTTAGGAATGGTCTTCACCATCCCTGCATGTTGTAGTTCATCACAAAGCTCTTGTAGCTTGGTGGGAAGCGCTTGGAGGATCATCCATGACCGCCTCATCAGGAGGTTAATGTTCAATTTGGGTCATACGGTTGTGCAACAGACATCTTGAGGATGTGCTCCTTGTGAACTGTTTTCCTCCATCTTACAACTGTAGAACTTATCGGAGACATCATATCTCTCGACCGGGCATGAGCTTGGAAAACTAGTTTCAGCTCTTGAACATCTCATATGCTCCGTGATGTTCAAAAGCGCTTTTGGAGCCCGGTTCTAAGCTGTAGAGCATGCCTCTTTGAGCGAGGGTAATCATCGAGCGAGTCGCCAAAGCGTTCAAATCGTCTTGCGTCTTTGGGAGAAGCAATTGGGTCACCTAACGGTGCTTCTAGGACATATTGTTTCTTGGCAGCTATGAGGATGATCCTCATGTTCGGACTAGTCCGTATAGTTCTGCCATCATCTTTCAACTTGGTTTTCTCTAGGAGCAGCGTTGAAGTTCATGTTGACATTAGCGTTGGCCATTGATCAACAAGACATATTTGCAAATGTTTTAGACTAAGTTCATGATAATAAAGTTCTAATCAAAATTATGAACTCCCTTAGATTAGACATCCCTCTAGTCATCTAAGTGTTACGATCGAGTCGACTAGCCGTGTCGGATCATCACGTGAGACGGACTAGTCATCATCGGTGAACATCTTCATGTTGATCGTATCTTCCATCGACTCGCGTTCGACCTTCGGTCTCCGTGTTCGAGGCCATATGCGTACATGCTAGGCTCGTCAAGTTAACCCTAAGTGTTTTATTTGTGTAAAAGCTGTCTTACACCGTTGTATGTGAGCGGAAGAATCCATCACCCGATCATCACGTGGTGCTTAGAAGCGACGAACTGTAGCAGCGGTGCAGATTAGGGAGAACACTTCTTGAAATTTTGTAAGGATCATCTTATTTACTACCGTCGTCCTAAGTAAACAAGATGCATAAACATAATAAACAGCACATGCAATTATATATAGTTGTGACATGATATGACCAATATCATAAAGCTCCATTGATCTCCATCTTGGGCTCCATGATCATCTTGTCACTGGCTTGACACCATGATCTCCATCATCATGATCTCCATCATCGTGTCTTCATGAAGTTGTCGCCAGCGACTACTTCTACTTCTATGACTAACAGCGTTTAGCAATAAAGTAAAGTAGTTTACATGGTGTTCTACAATGACACGCATGGTCATACAAAAATAAAGACAACTCCTATGGCTCCTGCGGTTGTCATACTCATCGACATGCAAGTCGTGAATCCTATTACAAGAACATGATCTCATACATCACAATTCATCATTCATCACAACTTCGGCCATATCACATCACATGATCAATCGCTGCAAAAACAAGTTAGGCGTCCTCTAATTGTTGTTGCATCTTTTCTCGATGGCTGCAATTGGGTTCTAGCAAAACGTTTTCTTACCTCGAATAACCTGGCGTGATTTTGTCAACTTCTATTTACCCTTCATAAGGGCCCTGTTCATCGAATCCGCTCCAACTAAAGTGGGAGAGATAGACACCCGCCAGCCACCTTATGCAACTAGTGCATGTCAATCGGTGGAACCGGTCTCACGTAAGCGTATGTGTAAGGTTGGTCCGGGCTGCTTCATCCCACAATACCGTTGAAGCAAGAAAAGACTAGTAGAGGCAAGTAAGTTGACAAGATCAACGCCCACAACAAATTGTGTTCTACTCGTGCATTAGAGAACTACGCATAGACCTAGCTCATGATGCCCTTTGTTGGGGAGCGTTGCGAGAAAATAAAATTTTTCCTACGGTTTCACCAAGATCCATCTATGAGTTCATCTAAGCAGCGAGTGCTGGAGAGAGTTTGCATCTACATACCACTTGTAGATCGCGTGCGGAAGCTTGCAAGGTGATGATGTAGTCGTACTCGGCGTGATTCGAATCACCGATGACCAAGTGCTGAGCGGACAGCACCTCGCGTTCAACACGTGCAGCGCGGGTGGCGTCCCTCCGTCTTGATCCAGCAAGGAGGAAGGAGGTTGAGAAGACAGCTCCACCGGCAGCACGGCGTGGTGATGGTGGAGAAGCGATACTCGCGAGGGCCGCCGAGCACACAGCGGAGGAGGAGGTGTTGGGGAGGGAGGGCTGCGCCTTGGCTTGTGGTGTGGCTGCCTCCCTCACCCCTCTATTTATAGGGGAAGGGAGAAGGGGGCGGCCCTCTAGATCCATCTAGAGGGGTGGCTGACCAGGGGAGGGCACTTGCCCCCCCAAGCAGGCGCCCTCTGGGTTCCCCCTCAACCCTAGGCGCAAGGGCCCAAGGAGGTGCGCCAAGCCATCGGGGCTGGCCAACTCCCCACAGCCAAGTGGCTCCCAGGAAGGTTGCCCCTCCGGTGGACCCGGAACCCCGGTGGTCCGTACAATCTCAGTATGCCCCGAAACTTTCCGGTGTCCTTTTAACAACTTCCCATATATAAATCTTTACCTCCGGACCCTTAGAACTCCTCGTGACGTCAGGGATCTCATCAGGACTCAAACAACATTCGGTAGTCACATACTAGTCTTCCTAAAAACCTAAGCGTCAAGAACCTTAAGTGTGTAGACCCTACATGTTGGAGAACTGCGAGACATGACCGAGACCACTCTCGGGCAATAACCAACAGCAGGTGCAGGATACCCATTTTGGCTCCCACATGCTCCTCGATGATTTCATCGGTTGAACCACGATGTCGAGGATTCGATCAAACCACATATGCAATTCCCTTTGTCGATCGATGCGTTACTTGCGAGACTTCGATCGTCGGTATCCCAATACCTTGTTCGGTCTCGTTACCGGCAAGTCACTTTACTCATCTTAGTAATGCATGATCCGTGGCCAACACCTTGGTCACCTTGAGCTCATTATGATGATGCATTACCGAGTGGGCGAGATACCTCTCCGTCATGCGGATGACAAATCCGATCTCGATCCGTGTCAACCAGCGAATACTTCGGAGATACCTGTAGTGCACCTTTATAGTCACCCGATTCGTTGTGACGTTTGATACACCAAGGCACTCCTACGGTGTCGGGAGTTACGATCTCATGGTGAAGGAAGAGATACTTGACATTGGCAAAGCTCTAGCAAGCGAACTACATGATCTTTGTGCTATGCTTAGGATTGGGTCTTGCCCATCACATCATTCTCCTAATGATGTGATCCGTTATCAATGACATCCAATGTCCATAGTCGAAACCATGACCATCTGTTGATCTGTGAGCTAGTCGACTAGAGGCTCACTAGGGACATATTGTGGTCTATGTGTTCACCGTGTATTACGATTTCGGATAATCTGGTTATAGCATGAACAAAGACAATTATCATGAACAATGAAATATAATAATACTTTTATTATTGCCTCTAGGGCATATTTCCAACAGATCTCCCACTTGCACTAGAGTCACTAATCTAGTTACATTGTGATGAATCGAACACCCATAGAGTTACGGTGTTGATCATGTTTTGCTTGAGAGGTTTAGTCGATTGATCTGCGACATTGGATCCGTGTGCACTTTGCAAATCTCTATGTCTCCATCTTGAACATTTTCACGGATGGAGTTGAAGCGGACGCTTGATGTGCTGGTCTTCTTGTGAAACACAGGCTCCTTGGCAAAGCGATAGCTCCGGTGTTGTCACGAGAAGAGTTTGATCGACCCAGACGCATTGGGTATAACTCCTAGGTCGGTGATGAACTCCTTCACCCAGATCGCTTCATCGCTGCCTCGAGGCTGCCATGTACTCCGCTTCACCGTAGATCCCATACGGCGCTTTGCTTGTAGCTGCACCAGCTTCTTGCTCCACCATTCAAAATATACCGTATCCGGTTTGTGACTTAGAGTCATCGGATCTGAGTGGAAGCTAGCGTCGGCGTAACCCTTCTGACGAGCTCTTCATCTCCTCCATAAGCGAAAACATGTCCTTTGTCCTTTTAGGCGCCGGGATATTCTTGACCGCTGTCCGGTGTTCCTTGCGGGATTACTTTGGTATCTTGCTACCAAACTTACGGCAAGGTTACATCGAGTGCAGTTACAGACATGGCATACATAATAGATCCTATGGCTGAAGCATAGGGGATGACACTCATCTCTTCTTTATCTTTTGCCGTGATGGTGGTGAGCTGAGCTCAATCTCACACCTTGTAACATAGGCAAGAACCCTTTCTTGGACTGATCCATTTGAACCTCTTCAAAATCTTATCAAGGTATGTGCTTTGTGAAAGACCTATAGGCGTCTCGATCTATCCTATAGATCTTGATGCCTAATCTATAACAACTTCTCCAAGGTCCTTCATTGAAAACACTTATTCAAGTAGGCCTTAATGCTGTCGAAGTTTTGTAACATTTCCCATCAAGAGTATGTCATCTACATATAATAGGAGAAATGCTCTGAGCTCCACTCACTTTCTTATGTGAGGCTTCTCCATAAGTCGCATAAACTAACGCTTTGATCATCTCATCAAGCGAATGTTCTAACTCGAGATGCTTGCACGGTCCATAAATGGATCATTGGAGCTTGCATACTTTGTTAGCGTTACGAGGATCGACAAAACCTTCGGCTGCATCATATCAGCTCTTCCTTAAGATGTCCGTTAAGGAATACCGTTTTGGCGTCCATCGCCATATCTCATAATCATAGTATCGGCAATTGCTAACATGATTGAGACGGACTTGACAGCTACGGGAGAGAATGTCTCGTCGTAGTCAATCCCTTGAACTTGTCGGTAATCCTTAGCGACAAGTCGAGCTATAGATGGTAACATTACCATCGCGTCCGACTTCTTCTTAAAAATCCATTTGTTTTCTATCGCTCGCCGATCATCGAGGCAAATCTGTCAAAGTCCATACTTTGTTTTCATACATGGATTCTATCTCGGTTCATGGCTTCAAGCCATTTGTTGGAATCCGGCCCGCCATCGCTTCTTCGTAGTTCGAAGGTTCACGTTGTCTAACAACATGATTTCCGGGACGGGGTTGCCGTACCACTCACAGTGCGGGCGTGTCCTAATGGACCTCTGATTCGGTAGCAACTTGATCTGAAGTACCTTGATCATCATCATTGGTTTCCTCTTGATTGGTGTGGGCATCAGGAGCGGTTTCTGCGCTGCACCACTTTCCCGTTCGAGAGGTAGTACTTCATTGAGTTCTACTTTCCTCCACTTACTTCTTTGAGAAACTCTTTTCGAAAGCATCCGTTCTTGGCAACAAACATCTTGCCTTGGATCTTAAGTAGAAGGTATACCCGACAGTTTCCTTAGGGTATCCTATGAATACACATTTTTCGACTTGGGTTCGAGCTTTTCAGGTTGAAGTTTCTTGACATAAGCATCGCATCCCCAAACTTTTAGAAGCGACGACTTAGGTTTCTTCCCAAACCATAATTCATACGGTGTCGTCTCAGCAGTTTAGGCGGTTCCCTATTTAAAGTGAATGTAGATGTCTCTAGGCGTATCCCCAAAATGATAGCGGTAAATCGGTAGAGACATCATAGACGCACCATATCCAATAGAGTGCGATTCGACGTTCGGACACACCGTTTATTTGAGGTGTTCGGTGGCGTGAGTTAATAACGATTCCACATTTCTTTAAGTGTGTAACAAATTCGTGACTTAAGTATTCTCCTCCACGATCGATCGTAGGAACTTTATCTTTCGGTCACGTTGATTCTCCACCTCATTCTGAAATTCCTTGAACCTTTCAAGGTCTCGGACTTGTGTTTCATTAAGTAGACATACCCATATCTACTCAAGTCATCGGTGAGGTGAGAACATACGATATCCTCCATGAGCCTCAACGCTCATTGGACCGCTTTACATCGGTATGTATGATTTCCAACAAGTTGGTTGCTCGCTCCATAGTTCGGAGAGCGGAGTCTTGGTCATTTGCCTAAGAGGAATGGTTTGCATGTGTCAAGCGATTCATAATCAAGAGACTCTAAAGTCCATCAGCATGGAGCTTCTTCATCGCTTGACACCAATGTGACCAAAGGCGGCGATGCCACAAGTATGTGGGACTATCGTTATCAACTTTACATCTTTTGGCATCCACACTATGAATATGTGTAATATTACGCTCGAGATTCATTAAGAATAAACCATTGACCATCGGACATGACCATAAAACATATCTCTCATATAAATCGAACAACCATTATTCTCGGACTTAAATGAGTAGCCATCTCGTATCAAGCGAGATCGGATACAATGTTCATGCTCAAACTTGGCACTAAATAACAATTATTAAGGTTCAAAACTAATCCGTGGGTAAATGTAGAGGTAGCGTGCGGCGGTGATCACATCGACTCTGGAACCATTCCGGCAGCGCATCGTCACCTCGTCTTCGCGATCTCCGTTTATTCCGCAGCTCTGTTTGTGAGTTACAAATATGAACAATGGCACGGTATCAAATACCGGGAGTTACTACAGTATTGGTAAGGTACACATCAATTACATGTATATCAAATATACCTTTGGTGTTGCGGCCTTCTTATCCGCTAAGTATTTGGGGCAGTTCCGCTTCGGTGACCCTTTCCTTGCAATAAAAGCACTCAGTCTCGGGCTTGGGTCCATTCTTTGACTTCTTCCGGCAAGCTGGCTTGCAGGTGGCAACATCTTTGCCGTCCTTCTTGAAGTTCTTCTTCCCTTGCCCTTCTTGAACTTAGTGGTCTTATTGACCATCAACACTTGATGTTCTTTCTTGATTTCAGCCTCTGCTGACTTGACATCAGTACACTTCAGGAATGGTCTTCACCATCCCTGCATGTTGTAGTTCATCACAAAGCTCTTGTAGCTTGGTGGGAACAGCTGGAGGATTCATCAATGACCGCCTCATCAGGGAGGTTAATGTTCATTGGGTCATACGGTTGTGCAACCCAAACATCTTGAGGATGTGCTCCTTGTGAGAACTGTTTTCCTCCATCTTACAAGCTGTAGAACTTCGTCGGAACATCATATCTCGACCGGGCATGAGCTTGGAAAACTAGTTTCAGCTCTTGAACATCTCATATGCTCCGTGATGCTCAAAAGCGCTTTTGGAGCCCGGTTCTAAGCTGTAGAGCATGCCGCCTTTGAGCGACGGAGTAATCATCGAGCACGCGAGTCGCCAAGCGTTCAAATCGTCTTGGGTCTTTGGGAGAATAGGTGGGTCACCTAACGGTGCTTCTAGGACATATTGTTTCTTGGCAGCTATGAGGATGATCCTCGGGTTAGGACCCGATCCATTATAGTTGCTGCCATCATCTTTCAGCTTGGTTTTCTCTTGGAGCAGCGTTGAAGTTCATGTTGACATTAGCGTTGGCCATTGATCTACAAGACATATTTGCAAGGTTTTAGACTAAGTTCATGATAATAAAGTTCTAATCAAATTATGAACTCCACTTAGATTAGACATCCCTTTAGTCATCTAAGTGTTACGATCCGAGTCGACTAGCCGTGTCCGATCATCACGTGAGACGGACTAGTCATCATCGATGAACATCTTCATGTTGATCGTATCTTCCATACGACTCGCGTTCGACCTTCGGTCTCCGTGTTCGAGGCCATATGCATACATGCTAGGCTCGTCAAGTTAACCCTAAGTGTTTTATTGTGTAAACCTGTCTTACACCGTTGTATGTGAGCGTAAGAATCCATCACACCCGATCATCACGTGGTGCTTAGAAGCGACGAACTGTAGCAGCGGTGCGCAGTTAGGGAGAACACTTCTTGAAATTTTGTGAGGATCATCTTATTTACTACCGTCGTCCTAAGTAAACAAGATGCATAAACATAATAAACATCACATGCAATTATATATAGTTGTGACATGATATGGCCAATATCATAAAGCTCCATTGATCTCCATCTTGGGGCTCCATGATCATCTTGTCACCGGCTTGACACCATGATCTCCATCATCATGATCTCCATCATCATGATCTCCATCATCGTGTCTTCATGAAGTTGTCCATAGCGACTACTTCTACTTCTATGACTAGCAGCGTTTAGCAATAAAGTAAAGTAGTTTACATGGCGTTCTTCAATGACTTGAGTCATACAAAAAATAAAGACAGCTCCTATGGCTCCTGCGGTTGTCATACTCATCGACATGCAAATCGTGAATCCTATTACAAGAACATGATCTCATACATCACAATTCATCATTCATCACAACTTGGCCATATCACATCACATGATCAATCGCTGCAAAAACAAGTTAGGCGTCCTCTAATTGTTGTTGCATCTTTTACGTGGATGCAATTGGGTTCTAGCAAAACGTTTTCTTACCTCGAATAACCTGGCGTGATTTTGTCCACTTCTATTTACCCTTCATAAGGGCCTGTTCATCGAATCCGCTCCAACTAAAGTGGGAGAGATAGACACCGCCTTGCCACCTTATGCAACTAGTGCATGTCAATCGGTGGAACCGGTCTCACGTAAGCGTATGTGTAAGGTTGGTCGGGCTGCTTCATCCCACAATACCGTTGAAGCAAGAAAAGACTAGTAGAGGCAAGTAAGTTGACAAGATCAGCGCCCACAACAAATTGTGTTCTACTCGTGCATTAGAGAACTACGCATAGACCTAGCTCATGATGCCCTTTGTTGGGGAGCGTTGCAGAAAATAAAAAAATTCCTACGGTTTCACCAAGATCCATCTATGAGTTCATCTAAGCAGCGAGTAGCGGAGAGTTTGCATCTACATACCACTTGTAGATCGCGTGCGGAAGCTTGCAAGGTGATGATGTAGTCGTACTCGGCGTGATTGAATCACCGATGACCAAGTGCTGAGCGGACAGCACCTCGCGTTCAACACCGTGCGACACGGTGGCGTCCCTCCGTCTTGATCCAGCAAGGAGGAAGGAGAGGTTGAGGAAGACAGCTCCACCGCGGCCGCGATGGCGTGGTGATGGTGGAAGCGATACTCAGCGAGGGCCTTGAGCACAGCGGAGGAGGAGAGGTGTTGGGAGGGAGGGCTGCGCCTTGGCGTGGTGCGGCTGCCTCCTCACCCCTCTATTTATAGGGGAAGGGAGAGGGGCGGCCTCTAGATCCATCTAGAGGCGGCGGCCAAGGGAGGGACTTGCCCCCCAGCAGGGGCTCCCCTCTGGGGTTCCCCCCTCAACCCTAGGCGCAAGGGCCCAAGGGAGGGTGCGCCCAGACCATCGAGGGGCTGGCCAACTCCCCACGCAGCCAAGTGGCCCCGGGAAGGTGGCCCCTCCAGTGGACCCTCGGAACCCTTCCGGTGGTCCATTACAATCTGCAGTATGCCCCAGAAACTTTCGGTGTCCTTTTAACAACTTCCCATATATAAATCTTTACCTCCGGACCCTTAGGAACTCATCGTGACATCCGGGATCTCATCAGGGACTCGAACAACATTCGGTAGTCACATACTAGTCTTCCTAAAAACCTAGCGTCCGAACCTTAAGTGTGTAGACCCTACGGGTTCGAGGACCTTGAGACATGACCGAGGCGACTCTCGGGCAATAACCAACAGCGAGATGCAGATACCCATGTTGGCTCCCACATGCTCCTCGATGATTTCATCGGTTGAACCACGATGTCGAGATTGATCAAACCACATATGCAATTCCCTTTGTCGATCGATGCGTTACTTGCACGAGACTCGATCGTCGGTATCCCAATACCTTGTTCGGTCCGTTACCGCAAGTCACTTTACTCGTACCGTAATGCATGATCCGTGGCCAACACCTTGGTCACCTTGAGCTCATTATGATGATGCATTACCGAGTGGGCGGAGATACCTCTCCGTCATACGGGTGATAAATCGATCTCGATCCGTGTCAACCAGCAGATACTTTCGGAGATACCTTAATGCACCTTTACGTATCAAGCGAGATCCGGATACAATGTTCATGCTCAAACTTGGCACTAAATAACAATTATTAAGGTTCAAAACTAATCCGTGGGTAAATGTAGAGGTAGCGTGCGCGGTGATCACATCGACTCTGGAACCATTCCGGCAGCGCGTCACCTCGTCCTTCGCGATCTCCGTTTATTCGCAGCTCTGCTTTGAGTTACAAATATGAACAGCGGCACGGTATCAAATACCGGGAGTTACTACAGTATTGGTAAGGTACACTAAATTACATGTATATCAAATATACCTTTGGTGTTGCGGCCTTCTTATCCGCTAAGTATTTGGGCAGTTCCGCTTCGATGACCCTTTCCCTTGCAATAAAAGCACTCGAGTCTCGGGCTTGGGTCCATTCTTTGACTTCTTCGGCAGCGGCTTGCAGGGCGGCAACATCTTTGCCGTCCTTCTTGAAGTTCTTCTTCCCTTGCCCTTCTTGAACTTAGTGGTCTTATTGACCATCAACACTTGATGTTCTTTCTTGATTTCAGCCTCGTGACTTGACATCAGACACTTAGGAATGGTCTTCACCATCCCGCATGTTGTAGTTCATCACAAAGCTCTTGTAGCTTGGTGGGAACAGCTGGAGGATTCATCAATGACCGCCTCATCGGGAGGTTAATGTTCACTGGGTCATCGGTTGTGCAACCCAAACATCTTGAGGATGTGCTCCTTGTGAGATTTTCCTCCATCTTACAAGCTGTAGAACTTCGTCGGAACATCATATCTCGACCGGGCATGAGCTTGGAAAACTAGTTTCAGCTCTTGAACATCTCATATGCTCGTGATGCTCAAAACGCTTTTGGAGCCCGGTTCTAAGCTGTAGAGCATGCCGCTTGAGCAGCGGAGTAATCATCGAGCGAGTGCAAGCGTTCAAATCGTCTTGCGGTCTTTGGGAGAATAGGTGGGTCACCTTGGTGCTTCTAGGACATATTGTTTCTTGGCAGCTATGAGGATGATCCTCGGTTAGGACCCGATCCGTATAGTTCTGCCATCATCTTTCACTTGGTTTTCTCTTGGAGCGTTGAAGTTCATGTTGACATTAGCGTTGGCCATTGATCTACAAGACATATTTGCAAAGGTTTTAGACTAAGTTCATGATAATAAAGTTCTAATCAAATTATGAACTCCACTTAGATTAGACATCCTTTAGTCATCTAAGTGTTACGATCCGAGTCGACTAGCCCGTGTCCGATCATCACGTGAGGCGGACTAGTCATCATCGGTGAACATCTTCATGTTGATCGTATCTTCCATCGACTCGCGTTCGACCTTCGGTCTCCGTGTTCGAGGCCATATCGTACATGCTAGGCTCGTCAAGTTAACCCTAAGTGTTTTTTGTGTAAACTGTCTTACACCGTTGTATGTGAGCGTAGAATCCATCACACCCGATCATCACGTGGTGCTTAGAAGCGAAGCTGTGCAGCGGTGCATTAGGGAGAACACTTCTTGAAATTTTGTAAGGATCATCTTATTTACTACCGTCGTCCTAAGTAAACAAGATGCATAAACATAATAAACATCACATGCAATTTATATAGTTGTGACATGATATGGCCAATATCATAAAGCTCCATTGATCTCCATCTTGGGCTCCATGATCATCTTGTCACCGGCGACACCATGATCTCCATCATCATGA
>JAHHZJ010002204.1:0-62576 GCA_021437245.1 Aegilops speltoides
AGGTCCGTTGTGATCATGCCCTTTCCCTGCGCCCATGGTATCTCCAAAGCGTGATGATGTCTGTGAGTGTTGTTCTTCTTGATCATCTGCGAGGCGAGGTTGGGGCCGCATTACTCTGGCGATGCTCGATCGCGCCGGTGGTCTTGGTTGGCATTGCTCGGTAGCGCTTTCTTTGTATCGGCTTTCTAAGCTGCGGACTTGAGAATGCTGACGAAGGCTGCTCTGTGCCGCGCGAGCATTGTATGTTCCTCCGTTCGGAGGGCGTTCCGTATTCCCATTGACGTGATGACTCCGCGAGGGCTGGCATCTTGAGCTTTAGGTATGCATAATGCGGCACGCGTTGAATTTTACAAGCGGTTCGTCCAGCGAGCGTGATAGCCGCTAGCGAGCAGGGGCGATGTCGAAGATTAACTCTTCGCTCGGAAATTATCCGGGGATCGAAGACCACTTCAAGTGTGGTGAGCTTTATGCGGTTAGCTTCCACTCTGGTATGACACCTTTAAAGGTTGTCTTTGTAGGTTTAGTCCTTGATGGGTCTATGCCCATTTCGCACTATATCTGATAAAAGCGAGTTCGGGCTACTACCACCGTCCATCGGGACTCTTGTGAGTGAAATCCGCCGATGATTGGGTCTAAAACCAATGCGGTGAATCCACCATGGCGTATGCTAGTCGGATGGTCTCTTGATCGAAAGTGATCGGACAAGAGGACCATGGATTGAACTTTAGGCGGCGTGGCTCCATTGCATAGGCGTCCACAGTGCGCGTTCCTCTCCTCTTGGGTATGTGGGTCGCGTATATCATATTCATCGTCCGCACTTGTGGGAAACCCATACATCCTCTATTGTTCGTGGCGGGTCTCTTCCTCGTCGTCGCTATTTAGCCCTTGTCATTGTTTTCAGCAATTAACTTGCGGCCTGCTTGAACACCCAGCAATCTCTATTGGTGTGGTTAGCGGCTTTTTCGAGTGCCATGTATCGGCATAAGCGGTCGAGATTCGGTCAGTTAGACGGACTCGGAGTGGTTCTTTTAAATGGCTTCTTCGTGACGGGTTTAGAGCCTCGGAATCCGGCATAGGCTGCCGTATCCTCCTTATCATTGCCGTTAATCTGGCGCTTGTTTTGATTCGGCGTGACTGCCGTTGTTGTCCTTAGTATCCGGACTGCCAAATTTTACGGAGATTGTTGCTATGGGCTAGCCAGCTGTCCTCTCCCTTTAAAGCGGGTCATTAATGATGTGAGGGCTGCCATGGTTTGGCTTTTCCTGCCCGGTGCGGGCTAGCCATTACGTCCGGATGTTATGTTTGAAGGCTGCAAGGGCCTCTGCATCCGGACAATCGGCGATTTGATTTTTCTTCGTCAAGAACCGTGTCGAAATTATGCGGCCGATTAAATGCGGCTGCTGAATGATGTGGCTTAGGTCATGGCGTCGGTGGTCATATATATGTGCCTTGGAAGTTATCAAGGAATCGGCCTCGAGGTCTTTAACACCAATTGACTCTGTGGGCAAAATTTGTTAAGCCAATGCGAGCTGGTCCTTTAAGCTTGAGTGGGAGATACTTGATGGCATGTAGATCGTGCGCGGGCCATATGGATGTGGAGAAGATAGTCTTGATCCACACGCGAAGTCTGTTGTGCCATCGTAAGATTCGATGTTCTGGGTTTAAAACCCGAGGATCGATGATCCATTACTTCATCGATGAAGCATAGAGGTGTGTGGAGCCCTGTATTGAGCAATATCGCGGCGCAGCTCGAGAGTCTTTGTCTGCTGTGTTGGCCCGGCGGTGTTATTATGTCGGTAGCGGCGGTATTAAATGCGTGGGTCGTAGGCGCGTAGCGTGATCCATAGATGGATCTGGTTTGCCTTACTTTGTCCTCAATATGTCTACGCAAGTCGGCGTGTTCCCTCTTGGCCGTACTTTTGGGCGATGCGGGAATGCGGTCTTGGCTGGGGGCTGGATGCCTCTTTATCACGACCACGGGGTGGTCGATCGACCATATCGTCTTGTTGGTGATGGAGGTATGTATGCTTCCTCCTCTAATCGGGGAGTAGCTTGCGTCTTAGGTAACTTTTGGAGGGGCGTTCGAGTTTATACTCTTGACGCGAGGACCTCGGTCCATCGATCGGCCAGCAGAGTCTGATCGGCTTGAGATTCTTTGCTGCTTTTTCTTTAGGCTGTTTCTTTGTGGCGATAAACTGCGCAAGCGCTCTTGTTGACAGGATCCTCGAGTGCAGCGAATTCATCATCGTTGAGGCTTGCCGTCTTGGAGGAGGCATATAGTTATCATCCTCAACCCCTTAAATGCGCAGCCCTCTCGTGGGGGCTTGCTTACATCCTCTGCTGGCTGAGTCTTCTTTGGAGGGATTGTCTTCGGCACTCTCGGAGTGTTATTGTCTCTGTGCGGAATCTCCATTCTTCTTGTGGCGGGATTTAGAGTGGCGCCGCCCGTGACGTTTGGCTGCTTCTTTAAAAGTGCGCCTCTGCTGCTTCTTCGCCATCCCTTCTTTTGGGGTATCCACCATGTATCGTCATATGTGAGGTGGCCTTCCGATTGCCACATGGCGCTGGTTCTGATAAATCTCGGCATCATCGTCCATAGCGTCGATGTCTTGGTCGTAGTCTAACATGTCGGTTAGATAAATCGGCGGTGGCTACAAAGTGGGTGGTGGGTGGGCTCTGAATTTCTTCGTCATCCGTTTCCCAACCATCCTAGCCATAGTCGGCGGGACTCTCCCGATAACGAGAGGTGCTTTAGTGAATTCAGGATATCGCCAAAAGCGAGTCTTTGAAAGATGTCATGGCGGTGAATTCCATAACGGCGCCCAATCGGATCGATTGGTAGCGCGGGAGGTTGGTCGGCGCCTCGGAATCCACGAGTCTCGCGAGGGACAAGGTCGGTGTTGGCTCCATCGCCGTAGATGTTAAAGCCCCAGCGGCGTCTATCCACCGGCCCTCGATGCAGGCGATCGGCTCGGGCTAATGGCGAAGCGGATCCGTGTCGCGACCACCAAGGCCTTTATTGGCGAGCTAGATCATGCCCATCGTTCTGATCTGGCGCTTTTCGGTTGTAGCTCGAGTCGTCGAAGATCAAGTCTCCGCGGACATCGGCCGTGAAGTTTAAGCTTCAAATCGACTGACGACCCGAGCGTAGCTTCGATCTGCTCGGATGGCCAAGAGAATCGGCCCGCGAGAAGCCGCCAATCTGAAGATCTATCACGGGAGAAAAGTCTCACCACTGGACAGCGTTCTTTGGTTGAAGATGCCATCAAGCCTATCGGTGATGACCACGGAGGAACTCTCAATGAAAGCACCAATGTTGGTGTCAAAACCGGCGGATCTCGGGTAGGGGTCCCGAACTATCGTCTAGGCGGATGGTAACAAGAGCGAGGACACAATGTTTTTACCAGGTTCGGGCCCTCTCGATGGAGGTAAAACCCTCGTCTGCTTGATTAATATTGATGATATGGGTAGTACAAGAGTAGATCTACCACGAGATCAAGGAGGCTAAACCCTAGAAGCTAGCCTATGGTATGATTGTTGAGATGTATGTTGTCCTCTGGGACTAAAGCCCTCCGGTTTATATAGACAGGAGGAGGCTAGGAGTTACAGTCGGTTACAATGGTAGGAGATCTACATATCCGTGTTGCCAAGCTTGCCTTCCACGCAAGGAAAGTACCATGGGACACGGCAGGAGTCTTCAATCTTGTATCTTCGTAGTCTTGGAGTCGGCGGATATTGATGGTCGGCTATCCGGACACCCCTAGTCTAGGACTCCTCGGTGGAGTGCAGGAAAATCGTGTACATGGGGCATCGAAGATGGCTTGAACAAAACGACCCGTGGAGAAACCGTGGAGATCTATTCAATGGTCACGCTGAGCATCGAGGACCTCCACGTAAGCGGGGCGGTGCGAAATCGATGAGCTGTTGAAAAAGCTGGAAGGAGTGCTTGGCAGGAAAGAGCGATGAGAAAGGCGGGAGCAGCTGCTGAAGGTATGGAAGGCGAGGTGCGTGTTGCGGGACTTGGAGTCTTGGCACAAACTAGGTACACCTCATTGCCTTGATCAAATGCATATCTGTAGAATGTCCTTGAGAGCTTGCTGTAACAACGATGAACATGTCGGATAAGATCAAGGATGGGCGAAGGCAAGAAAAGACTTGCAAGATTTGAAAATCGGGGAAGATCTGCACATGCATACCGTAAAATGTCGAGACGAGGCGAAATGGAGAGCGAGAGCGCGGGAGAAGAAGGGCAAGAAATTAAAGAAAGAGGATTATTGCCCCCTATTGCTTCACCTTAAGTCGGGCTGAGATCAATCAATTCTTTAAGTGCCTTCTGGGAGTGAAAGTTAGTTCGATTCTTGTGGCAAGACAAGCGAGATATCTAGACACGGACAAGAAAAGGTTCGCGGGATGAAGTCTCATAGTGTCATGTGATGATGGCCGGATACTACTGTTGCCCTTAGAGGATAATGGACAAACACGTCGTGACCGCTTATTGGTCTCTGCAACTTTTTGGCGTCATCTCGAAAGTCGATCGGTGTGAAGCAGCTCAAAGGCTACGAGGAAGAGATCGTTGTGATCTTGAATGAGCTTGAGATGTACTTCCGCCCGCGTTCTTGACGTGATGGTGCATCTGTGTGTCCATATTGTGGATGACATAATAGACACAGGGGCGTCATTCTGCACAACATGATGCCGTTTGAGAGGATGAATGGGATCATCAAAGGATTCGTTCATAACATGTCCCATCCGGATGGAAGCATCGTCCGGGGCTATTTGGCACAAGAGTGCATCTCTTTACGTGAAATTTTCTATATGGCGCGGACCAGCCCTTTGGTGTTAGTGTTGGTTTGCCGTTAACAAGCCGCGATGGGAGGCTCGAAGGAGATGGTCCTGCAGCGATCGCGAGGAACTGCGCGTGGCATACTCGGATCGGCCTTGCAACTTTGTGAGCAAACTTGGTAGTGCTACAACACCTAGGCGAGGTAGATCCTTTCGTAGCCTTTGCACAAAAATTATTGCAAAGAAATATCGTGACGGGGGTATCACGGGGCGGGGCGCGAAGTTACTAGAAACACAACTCCACTTTCTGCATTGGTTCAAAGAGCATATTATTGCTAATCCCGGAGGAGGGCTCTAAGGGCGGATTGCTCATATCGCCTTAGCACATGGCCCCTCGCCCAACCTCGTAACCTATTAGACATATGATATCAGCGGATACCGTTCTACGGAGGCAAAAGATATGGACAACGATGATCGAACTTCGGGGTGACGATGGAATGCATGACGGCGGTGACAGCGTCTGGCTGAGCGATTTTATGGAAGGTCGAGGAGATCAGGGAGCTTGACTACTCACGGACTGCACAACACGGCGATGTTCCGTGTCGGATGGGCTAAGAATGTCGAAAGAAAGCGGATGTTCACTACCATGACTATACCCCGCCAAGGCGCTACCGTGAACACTATCGCAAAAAGCGAGCCATGGGTACACGCTAAGCCGTGACACAATGCTTCTTCATAATGACCAGCATAATCCCAGCCGTGTTGTCGTGAGGAGAGGCAAAAGGAACATCATTGGAATGGATGGAGTGCCAGCGAGGAAGACTATGATCGATCGACAACCCAATGAGGAAGATGGCGATGATGATGAAGTATCGTCAAAAAGAATCAATACTACATTACCTAAGAAAATGGTACTCCATGGAAAAGCAAAGTCACAATGAGGGCTCAAATATTCTTGACGAACAAGAAGGGAAAAAGCTGACTCAAAAGCAGCGTCGAGCGAGGAAAGCGTATGTTATGGGTCCAATGATGTGTAATATATATATGTTCCTATTTTGTATACACACTTAGCCATTATTATGCATGGGTCCAATGATGTGTAATATATATGTTCCTATTTTGCATACATATTTAACCATCAAATGATGCAATATATATACGCCCTCCCCGTTCACGCCCTCGGAAATAAAGTGGGATAAAATAAAGGAAAAGAAAAGGGAAAACTGGCGATGGCGATGGCGATGTAGCGGCGTTCTACTAAACCGCTGCAGCTACGGATCTTAGTAGTAGCGCGTTTCTCATAAACGCTGCAGCTTCTGAGATCTTAGTAATGTGATTTCTCATAAACGCTGCAGCTACAGATCTTAGTAGTATCGCGTTTCTCCTAAATCGCTGCACTACTGAATTTAGTAGCGATGCGTTTTGACATAGCAGCTCTTTGCTACGTCCATAACAAAATTCTCACTCGCCCTGCTTCATCCCGCCATTTCTCCCCAAATCCCCTCTCTCTCCCCGTCGCTCCTGGCGCCCGACCAAGCCCGGCTTTTCGCCCCGACTCCCTTGGCGTCGGCGCTAGCCCAGCCTTCGCCCGTCGACCCTCGACCCGACTCGGCGCCAGCGCTAGTCCCCGACCGCCGCTCGCCCCGACCCAACCGCTCGCCCCGACCTCGGCGCTCGCCCCCGACCTCGGCGCCCTCGCCCCCGACCCGTCGGCCCTCGCCTCCTTCCTCTCCCCTGCCAGCCGTCGTCGGGCCTGCCTCCTCGCCCCTGCACTCTCTGTAAACCCCCCCTCTCTGCTAGGGTTCTTCATGTTAATTAATTAGGTTATCTATTTAGTTATGAATTTAGCTAGGTTTCAAAATTAGCTGAATTTATATGCAAATTTGAACTGGACATGTGATATGTGCATATGTCATGGTTTGGAGATGTCATGTTTGGAAAATGATCCGAGTGGCCTATATTTGCGGAATATTGATTCATTTCCGTTTAGGTGAATTTGGTAGCTCGATATGTCCATTTTTAGCAAAGGTCATGCGAAATTTCCGTGAATAAAGGCATGATTTGTGCTATAGTTGGCATATCAGTCTTGGCACATAGATTTCTTTTATGTCATTTCTCATTTATTCATTCTTTTAGAAATAAATGAGGCCACTTAATCATAGGAAACATGTCGAGCAGCAATGAAAGCTGGGCCTTGACCAAGATGCGAGAGCGAGATGGATTATGAGGGTGAACAAGAGTACCTCGACTATTTGTTGCTAAGCAAGGTTTGCGGTCGGCCTCGATGATGGTCTTGCGCCGACATCGACACCCGGCAGCGCCCGGCACCGATGGCGTGCGCCGAGACCGATGGGGAAAGTCTTGGCGGGGAAGGTATCGGCCCGATGCGATCTTAAAAGAGGAAGCATAAGAAGCGAGAGGATCTGAAAACCTAACAAACTAGGGATTGGACGACTTGTGATCACAAAGATGGCACAGCAAGTTTGAGCCGTTAGAGCGGAAGAACCTCGCAAGTGCTATGGGAACCAAGTAGGATGCATCCTCTACGGGAATCTTGTGACATCAGCAGCGATGACTTAAGGAGTAAAGAACATTTGTGTGATTGCTCCTAACGAAGTTGCACAAAAGATTCAAGTTCCCGACCGGGATAATAACATAGAACAACCGTGGGATGATCCTAAGATGAAAAAGATTAGCAATCACGCCATGGGCATGTTCAGCAATGATTTGGCCTCTGGAAAGGGAGGGTGAAACGAGCTATTGAGGCTGATGAACCCCTGTCCAAGATTACGGAGGAAAATCCGACACTTACGGAAGAGAGTTGAAAAGTTCAAGGACACTTGCGCTACCGAGGCAGCCAAGGCTAAGGCTGCGAAATTCAAAAGCCTTGACAAAGGAACATGGGAAGCATCGCCTCGGAAGCCGTGGCTACCTCGGTAAAAGGCCCATATGGGATAAGGAGGGCAGCGGGCGTGAAGCGCGGGTCTCCAGACCCCTTGCGAAGTTCACCAACCCCTTGGAGCATGACTTCATCGGGGCCCGCTATAAGTGGGACAAGGAGAAAAAGGTTTTTACATGGACAAGATCACGAGGAAAATGATTAGACTCTTGGAGAAGCAACACGGCTTGCGGCAGAAATCCTACTTCTCGATGAGGCCCAAGTGGGACACCCTCTCAGCAGGGCCTTGAGCGAACTTAAGGGACTCCGTTGGACCAGCGACATAATATGGTCGTGTGCATGGCGGCTGGAGGCGGCGCCACGTGGAAGGTGTTTTTAGCGATGGCCGGAGGCCAAGAAGCGAAAAAAAAGTTTAGTCGGCGGACATCGATGCAAAGGTGAAGCTTGCGGTCGAGAAAAAAGCACTGAGGGGCATAAAAAAAAGCGGCCGAGGACAAATATGAGTTGCTACGACAAGCGGTCAATGCAGGCTATGGCTGCTGCGAAATGATTTCACTACTAACTTGGTTCGATTATCATCAAGCTGGCGAAGAAAATCGAACAAGGCGGTACATGATTTCCCGATGCGGTTTAAATCGTAACAACTCCATGAACAACAACACCATCGCACCATCACTTGCTCAAACAACGGGCCTCCTCTACTTGGCCGCTTCCGCTCATAGCAGCCGTCCTCGATCTCGAAGCGCTAGGTGGGCCTTCGTCTTTAGCTGAGCTCGATGCCGTCCACGGTAATTACATGTCGCACCAACATATATATATATAGATAATATTCCATTTTGTTGCCTTCGGTTGTTTCGCCACAAACATATGTGTTTGTGGCGAAAAAACCCATGCACCATACTCTACTTGATCAAAGGCGAGAAGGTGGGCGTGGGAAAGGGATGATAATGGACCCCTCTCAGCGCACATTCCACAACCAGCCGATCCCATTTGGGCACTTGAGGTTAGCTTGACCGGTGTGAAATCGGGGCACGGTTGCCTCCTCGATCAGCATGTGGGGGCGGACGGCGAGACCCAGCTGCGGATTGGACGCTGCAAGGGTTGGGTGCTGCTATGGCGAAGAATCTTATTAAATCTTGAGCGGCGAGAGCACACAATAACTACCACATCAACAAGCATGTGCGGAGACCACCACCCACCTCGCAATTACCAGCTCTGTAGTGCGGGTGAGGCGGTGGGCGACATGATGAAGGGGTGCAATAATCTTGGCTGATGTAATTTCTCTGTAGAGCAGAGAATGGATGATGAGGCGGAGTCGACCCTATGGATTACCTCAATACAAGCAGCGTATGGCTGTGACATAGATATGATGAGTCAACCATATGGCGAATCGTGCTATCGACTTGCTAATGAGGATATGGATGATATGCCGGGCAGGTCGTACCATGGATTGCAAAAGTCTCTCTTCATGAAATCCTCCGAGGACACGCTGAAGATGCGCCTCAACACAGGCTCAACTAGCTGGTAGCGAGGTCGTATAGTACTTAGCCGGGAACACTTGGGCGGGGGTTAAGGAAAGATGCGGAAGGTGTGCCCAAGAAAAAGAGAGGAAGAGATCAAGGAAGGTAACTGCCTCCAAACAAGCGAGCACCCAGCAGCAGACGATGCATTACGAAGAGTGTACCCGTGAAAGGTGCGGTCATGTTCCATCTCACGGGCAAGCCGATGCTACCGCCCGAAACCACTGGAGGCACTATCGGGGATCTCGAGGCGCATGACCATGTGCTATCAGTGAGAAAAGCCTACTAGCCTCAAAGGATCCAAGATATCCGACATCTGCGGCTCGTGTGCACGAGGAAGTGCTACATCGACACACGGCCAGCGGAGGTGTTCTTCTGCGGTTTGACCATATCTTTGAGATGTTTCTAACAAAGCGACTTGATTTTACTATCGTCCGCCTTTTGCGCTACATATGAGCTCCGTCACGAAGAGTGAAGAACTCTCGCCAAATCGTGTGGCGGATCCGTACTACATGCATGAGTCTTTCTTGAGTCTCGGCGACTTTGGCGTGAAACTGCTGGGAGTACCTCCAAAACTTCATAGTGCAGAATAAGGACCGAGAAATTGTCCTCGTGCCTTATCATCCAAAATAAGTCAGTTCGGACAACCCTTTCGTACATTTCAATCATTCCTTCTCTCTCATATGGGGAATAATTTGAGGTGTCTTTTCCCCTTGACAGCGGTAGCGCCATCCTTATCATTCTTTACCCATAAGTCTCCCCGCCGTGTATTTTGACCCTTCGGAGACTACGAGAAAAAGGACTACACCCACATAATGAATATTCTAGATGATGCTCTCAAGGCTTGACTTTAGAGGTGTACGTGCATATCAAGAAACAAAGGAACAAGAAGATGGGTTTAGCGCATAAAACTAACTTCTCCTGCATCCATGTCCCAAAACCAAGCAAGAAGGATGGATTCTACATCGTCCATCTCATGATTCAGTTCAACACGGATCACCAAAAGCCGCATTAACAGTAGAAATGATGATCATATCCACAAGTGGCTAGAATCTCATGGAAGCGAATTATAAACTTAGAGATGACTTCTTTAGCATCCAAAGCGACATTGCGGCGATCATCATGAAAGAAGTCGTCGATGAAAGGGATGTTCCACCGGCCCTATATCGCGGCGGCGTCGAACTTCGCATAGGCATGCAACGTCTAGACCTCACGCCGTTCAAGAAGCTAGGGTTAGTCCTCGATGATATGGAAGGATGGAACTTCTAGTGATTTATGATGCCGATGATGATGATATGTGTCGGTTGAACTTGTATACTTTTTGTAGCGATGAAACTTTGTGATGTCCACGGTCCTGCCGAACTTGCGTGCGCTACTTTGTTAGTTCGTCACGATGACCTGCGTACCTCTAGTTAATTAATTTGCGTCTTGTATATGTTGCATCTAGTTGCTAACCTTTCTTTTTGGTGTTGCTCTAGTATATTTTATTTGCATATATATGATTGTACATCCTCTTCATGAACATGCATCTCTATCGGTACCTAGTTTCTTGATGGCGAGATGGAAATGCTATATCGTGTATAGAGGAAGGTTCGAGGGTGTACAGCGAGTGGCATGAGTGTCGGCGCAGGTGAATGGGTTCACGGGCACCAGCCATAAAAGGCTTCAAGCGGACAAGAAGTAGAAGCTAGTTACTTGAGGTTCACGCTAGCGAGAGGACTCGTAACCGCCACCTCATGTCTTGCATAGTTCGCTCTCACTCATAGTGAAAGCACTTCTTGCGTATACCTTTGTTTAGATTGATAGCGTTGTTGTAGTTGCAAGTATTGAGACTTGCATGTATTGCTATTTTCGAGATGATGACAAGATATCACTTTGTGTTGGATGATGATTATGAAGAGACTATTTGTATGTACATGCTATGATTACATTTGTGGTCTCATGAGGCATTTGTATGTGTATCATGATGACATTTCTATGTGCTAAAGATTCTTCTACAAAGCGGTTCAAATACAAAACAAATATGCCAAAAAAACTACTCAAATTAGCGATGGCGAGTGTATAAAAGTTAGCAACAGCGCCTCAATAGCGATGGCGCGTCCAGCCAAAGGCGCTAAGCGCTACTAGCGATGTGAGCTTCCCCTAACTGGCTGCTTTGCTACACTTGTGTAGCGATGGTCTTGAGTCTTGCCTGCCTTCTGCTATGAGTTAGCTGTGCGCCCGTATTAATAGCGCGGTACTCGCTCTTGATACATCTAAAACCAGCTGCTGCTAGCCTTTTCCTAGTAGTGAAGTATTGTGACATAATGTGTAGTAACAGCCCATATTGCAATAGATATTGATATAAAAGATGATGCAAAATGGAGGTATCAATGTTCAACGCCTGGCGGGTCATATTGCAGGTTTAAGACGGTTTATAAGCCGCTTGGGAGTGAAGGCTATTCCTCTGTACTAGATGATGAAGAAAACAGATAATTTTGTTTGGAGTGATGGTACTAATGAGGCGTTCGAAGCGCTTAAGAAGCAACTCGCCGAACCGCCGGTACTCGTAGCTCCCATTTAGAAGGAACCTTTGCTCTTATGTGTGGCAACAAATAGCAGAGCCGTCAGCGTTGCAGTTGTGGTGGAAATGAAAGAACCGGGCAAGGAATATCTAGTACAAAGACCGGTTTATTATATCAGTGAGGTTTTGATTGAGTCAAAGCAGGGATACCCGCATTGGCAGAAACTAGTGTATGGGGTGTTCATGGCCAGTCGCAAATTGAAGCAGTATTTTCTTGGTAATCCCATTACTGTGGTCAGTTCTGCTCCTTTAGGTGATATAATTCAAAATAGGGAAGCCACAAGGCGAGTGGCCAAGTGGGCCATTGAGCTGGGACCTCATGGGTTGAAATATACGCGAAGGATAGCTATCAAGTCTCAAGCACTTGTGGATTTCATCAATGACGGAGACGAGTTCTGAGATGCCTAAGGATAAGCCGGACAACACTTATTGGATAATCCATTTTGATGGGTCTCGGCATCTTGAGGGCTCGGGGGCCCGAGTTATCTTGACTTCCCCATGAGGTGATAAGTTTTGTTATGTTCTACGACTAATGTTCCCTTGCACTAATAATGCAGATGAGTATGAGGCCTTGCTTCATGGCCTACATATACACCAAGGAGATGAATTTAGGCCCGGTTAGGTGCTGTGGCAACTCAGATTTGGTGGCTCGGCAAGTTTGGTGCCCAGGATTCTAAAGACCCGCTCATGGCGGCTTATCGCCAGGTGGTTGATGCCATCGCTTCTCACTTCAAGGGTTATCAGGTGGAGCACATTGATCGCAGAAAGAATGAGGTAGCCGAAGCTTTAAGCCGACTAGGATCTTAGCGTAAGCCGGTGCCCCCCCAGTATTTTCCTTGACATCTTCGTAACCCTTGATTAAGCTTCCAAGAGAATATGATCTTGCCATCCACGACCGGAGGCACAATTAGTGGTGGCTCTTCCGCCACCACGATTGGGCAGTTCATATTTGGCTTATATGACCGGGGAGAGTTTCCTGAGGATGAAGCTCTGGCTAGGCAAGTAACCCGACATTCGTAGTCCATGACTATTATCAATGGCGAGTTACACCGATCTTGATGTTCTGGCGTGTTCGATCTTTGTGTTTCTCTGAAGAGGGCGTGAAATTCTATGGGAGATCCATGAAGAGGCTGTGGCCATCATGCGGTTATAAATCCCTTGTGGTAGAGCATTTCGTCATGGGTGTTATTGGTTAACGGCTCAAGTTGATCACGAGAGGATCACGGTCGATAAATGTGATGGTTGTCAGAAGTTTTCTCGACGGCTCATGTGCCGGCTCAAGAATTGAGGATGATTCCAATCACTTGGCCATTTGTAGTCTAGGGGCTTGACATTGTTGGACCTTTCAAAAGGTCTAAGGATAAGAAGAGCCATCTCTTGGTGGAAGTTGATAAGTTCACTAAGTGGGTTGAAGCAGAACCAGTCAGCAAGTGTGATGCAGCCACAATGGTTCAATTCATGAAAAAAAGTAATCATTCGTTTTGCTTATCCTGACAGCATGTCAACTAATAATGGCACTAATATGTCCAAAGGTGCTATGAAAGAGATCTATCAACAAGGACATATTCTTCCCGATGTCTCATCTGTAGCTCATCCCCACTCCAATGGTCAAGTGAGCAGGCTAATCAAGAAATCTTGAGAGGATCAAACCCGGGTTATGGTCCCTTTGCGAGAGGCCTTTGGTTGTTGGGTTGAGGAGTTGCCCTACGTGTTGTGGAGTATAAACACCACCCCCAATAGATCGACGGGTTACATCTTTTTCATGGTTTACGAAATTTGGCGGTTACGCCAAGTGATATCTGTCATGACTCACCCAGCGTGGCGTATATTGGCGATAATGAAAAGGCACGTCAGGATGCTCTTGACTTGTTGGATGAGGAGCGTGAGGTTGCGGCGGTTCGTTCGACAATATACCAGCTAGATCTGCATCGTTATCATAACCACCGGGTTAAACCTCAAACCTTTCAAGAAGTCGACTTGGTGCTCCGGCTAATGCATGACCAAACAAATATGCACAAATTATCCCCGCCTTGGGAAGGGCCTTTTGTGGTCAGCAAGAATCTGAACAATGGGTCATACTACCTCATTGATATTCGAGAAAACAAGGACTCACACACATCGGAGGAGGAGACCCACCGGGCATGGAACATTGCTCATCTGTGACCATATTACACATGAGCCACCGGCTCTTGTGTTGTACATACCTTCATCAATGTATACATGTTGATCAGTATAATAAAGCCAGTATCCCTGAAATTTTGGGGACTTTGTCGCTTAATTTGAAAATTGAGTCTTTATTGTCTATTTAGAAAGGTCATTTGGGGCTTCTGTTGAATGAACATAGGCGATCGTCTCCAGCGTATCTATAATTTTATTGTTCCATGCTATTATATTACCCCTTATGGATGTTTATGGGCTTTACTTTACACTTTTATATCATTTTTGGGACTAACCTACTAGCAGGAGGCCCAGCCAATGCTATTTTTTTTCCAATTTCAGTGTTTGAAGAAAAGGAATATCAAACGGAGTCCAAATGGAACGAAACCTTCGGTAGCAATCTTTTTGAAACAAACGTGATCCACTGGACTTGGAGTGGATGTCAAGTAAGAGAGGAGGCGGACACGAGGGTGCCCGGCGTGCCCCCTACAGGGGCTACTACTAATTATGTCCCCTCCCTTTTCCTTTCTTGACCTTTTTCCTCTTCACACAAAGTACTTAATCTGGTCACGGATGCGGATCACTCCGGCCGCACTACGTGTGTAAGCAATACCTGAGGGCTTCCTATACAGAAGCTAAATATAGTTACTTTAATGGCTTTTTGCCCATCACATATGCATTCTTTTTTCCATATGTTCCTTTTATTCACCATTATATGCATCGATATGACTTAAGATGTGGCCATCTTGGGTTACTGGCTCTTGTGTTTATGCCCTATGTTCCGTTAATTGGCTAGGGCATAAGGGAACACTCTCTGCGATTATTCTTGCGGTTCAACGGATGTGTACCTCGGTGGGTGAAGCAAAGCTAGCATTTTAAGGGAATATTTGGTCGGTGAACAAAAGATGTTTTTGTTATTACAACATAAATCCCCAAAAGTTTTGTATCATGCGTCCTTGTTGTGATGCGGACCGTGCATCGTCGCATGAGTACCCGGGGAAAGAACCCCTAACGGAACTATTCTCCTGGAAGATGTTTCTTACTATCCATGTAATGTAACATAACTAGTTGGGTACTTATGCATTCAAGCACTTATGACCCCTCGCTGGTTTCCACGCATACCCGGTTACGTATAGCGGCGGGTATTGGATACACCGGATTTGTCGGATCCGAGTGAAGCTAAAGCAGTCCGCCATGACAAATGATTTAATCCGGCTAGGGACTACTTATGTCCATTGAATTACATAGTCACTTGGACTGACTATATTCCTCCTCTATACCATCCAACAGGCTATCAAGCTTACAATCCTGTTGCGAATACTTTGCGGATAACGCTACCTAGTCATACACCAGACTCACCGGAATTTCTTGCCGATCTGGCCCCGCCGATCCGACTTCGACCATATGGTTTGGGTCCAGCTTGGTGTAGCGCGTCTTCACCATAGCCTAGGCTTCTCTTGCACCTTGTCGGCAGGCTGACATCTTCCACAATCGGAAGCGCCGCCGTGCTCCTTGAAGCATATCCACAAGATCCGCCATGCCCTTCAGCAGGAAGCTTGATGGCCACAAGGCCTGAGCAAGGCCCTGCATCACATGCCGAGCCCACTCGTGCAGTTGTGAGAGTTCTTGCAGTAAATCTCCTGCAGACGCGGGCATCTCCTCCTCAGGGCAGCCCGCCAACATACCTACAAATAAAAATTCTTTCAATATGCTTCCTCACCGAGCTGTACTATAGTTCGTCTAGGCACTTACCATAAAATGCATATGAAGCCTTTTGTTCTCCTTCTGAGTCCGCATGGTGGTGCGAACATCTTTTAATTTGGCGTCAGCGGACATTGGCATCTCAAAGATTGTTTTCTCTTGCCTAACTTGCATAAGAATATGCTTGCCGACTTTGGCTGCCTTTGGAGATCGACTTCGTTATCTCCTACAAACTCGGATTCACCGGGATTATGCTGCGAAATTTTACATTAGACTTATCATACAAACCACTTACTAAGCTGGTACATCTTAGTACAATAGAGACAAATGTTGCAGATGAGGTCTTCAGGATTCCTCTAACTTGGCAACCATGGCCATCAATTTGGGTCTTGCACTCCTCCGGCTCGAGACAATTTCTCATTCTTATCTACAAGAACGGTGCATAAATTGATCCTTAAAACAGTTGTTCCAACCGTTTCAAGTCTCAGGGGCTACTACTACACATGCTTATCAAATTTTCTTACCCATATATCTTCGGTATACTGGTCCGTCGCTCGGGCAAACCCGCCTTGAGCAGCTCAGATGTATGCGTCTCCCAAATTGAAAGCAATTAATGCCTCTTCGGAAAAGATATTGTTGCGAAGTACGGCCCGACGGCGCCGGTGATTCGTGGCGCTCTCTACTTCGGAATTAGTGGCAGAGAGCATATCCGCGTCCTCTGTCGGAGGACAATGCGGCATCGGCCCCAGGTCCGCCTCCTCTCTCGGCTTGTTACGGAATCCGGCTATTGGAAAGCGTGATTGGAAGATCCCCGGATATAGTCCGGCTACTCCTCTTCCTGCCAGGACACGAAGGGCGCTGTTACATTTCAAATACAATAATCACATAACAGGTTTTACCTTACCTCTGTAGCGGCGTTTCGGCCCTAACCGCCTTCCTCTTAAGCCTGCCCGATCCGGATGCCATTGCCGACGGGTCCCTAGGGGCTCGGCCCCGCGCTCTGACCATCGTCTCTGCAAAAACACGACACTTTAGGTGTAAGGCATGACATCAGAAGGTAGTCCTCTTTGGAGGATAGGGTTTTCGGCTTGGCTTACACGCGGCGTAGGTAGCAGTCCGGGATAGTCTGCGACAATAGCCACTGAGGCACCATCGCAGCTCGCGTGATAAAATATCCTGTTGACGAGCTCCACAGTAATATCCGGATCTTCTTCGAGTCATGGATCGAGGGCCCTTCCGGGGTCCTCTGGCTGCGGGGAAGGGCTGGAGATTCCTTCTACGACCCTCCTCAGTTCCTGCTCAGAAATATCAAGGTAAATAATCTCAGCGAAGAACGCAACAATAAGTGAAGCGGGGAAAGAATGACGACTTACCCAGCTTGGGGGGTTGTACATGGAAAATCCATCCCGCGGTTTAATATGAAGGAATTCTTCCTCCTCTCCTTTGTATAAATAAGACAATATCCTAGCCAGAGCCGTGGCAGAGTCTGGACCTTTACGGCCACAGCGGGTGGACGTCATCTTCCCCGTTGTAGTGCCACATGGGATTCCCCCGATATTGAAGCGGCTGCACTCCCTGCATTATGCATATTTCCATGACCTCGACTATCGTTAGCGGTTTGGCGATAACTTTATCTGCTCATCGAAAGTGTATTTCTCGGTATCCTCCTCTTGGGGGCCCAGGCGCTAGCTTTGACATGCCTTTGGTGGAGCGTTATTGAACTTAGGGAGACCTGTCGGACTGGATCCGGAAGGGAGCGTCATTGAGGAGTCTGGACTAGGGGTGTCTGGACAGCGGACTATCATCGTCATTTGGACTCCAAGACTCTGAAGATACAAGATTGAAGACTCCGTCCGTGTCGGATGGGACTTTCCTTGGCGTGGAAGGCAAGCTTGGCGTCTGGATATGTAGATCTCCTACCATTGTAACCGACTCTGTGTAACCCTAGCCTCCTCCGGTGTCTATATAAACCGGAGGGCTTTAATCCGTAGGACAACATACATTACAACAATCATACCATAGGCTAGCTTTAGGGTTTAGCCTCCTTGATCTCGTGGTAGATCCACTCTTGTACTACCCATATCATCAATATTAATCAAGCGGGGCGTGGGTTTTACCTCCATCGAGAGGGCGAACACTGGTAAAACATCGTGTCCCTCGTCTCCTATTACCATCCGCCTAGGCCGCAGATTCGGGACCCCTACCGAGATCCGCGGTTTGACACCGACATTGGTGCTTTCATTGAGAGTTCCTGCGTATGCGTCACCGATAGACCGATGGCATCTTCAACCAGCGGCGCTGTCCGGGTGAGACTTTTCTCCCGGACAGATCTTCGTATCGGCAACCGCTTTCTGGGCTAATTAAGCAGCGTCTGGAGCAGATCAGCTTCGCCCCTGGTCGCGGTCAGATTGAAGCCTAAACTTCACGGCCATTGTCCACGGAGACTTGATCTTGACGGACCCGAGCCACACCAGCGCGCCGCCTTTGTTGCGATGGGCATGATCTAGCTCTGCCGCGAGCAGTGCCTTGGTGGCGCTGCGAATCCGCTCCGGCCATTAGTCGGGCCGATTGCCGGATAGAGGATCGGTTGATAGACACCGCCTCGGGGCTTCAACTTCCATGGCGATGGGCGAACACTGATCTTGTCCCTCGCAAAACTTCGTGATTCGAGGTGCTGGACTCCTTGCGGACTACGAACCTCCGCCCCTACCAACCCGATTGGATTAGGCGCTGGTTATTGAATTCACGCGCGGACATCTTCAATACTACGCCTTTTGGTGACATTCTAAATTCACTAAAGCATCTCGTTATCGGAGAGCCCGGCGGACTATGGCGAGGATGGTTGGGATATGGGCGACAAAGAAATTGAGCCCACCCACCACCCACTTTGTAGCCCACTTGTCGGCGATCTAACCGACATGCTAGACTACGACTCGAAGACATCGGCGCTATGGGCGGCGATGCGAAGGCGAACGAGGAACCAGTGCCTACGGGGCCTTTGGAAGACCCTCGTCATATGACATATACATGGTGGATACCCCAAAAGGAGGGGCGGCGAAGAAACAATGAGCTGATTCTTTAAAGAAACAGCCCAAGCGCCGGCATCAGCGGCGCCACTCTAAATCCGCCACAGCAAGAATGGAGATTACAGCACGGGAGATAATAATACCCCGAAAGTGCGAAGACAACCCCTCGGCGGGACTCGGCGCGGGAGGGCGCGAGCAAGCCCTCACGAGAGGCGGCGAGCGAAGGTTGAGGATTACAACTATATGCCTCCCTCCAAAGGCGAGGCAAGCCTCAATGATAGCCAATTCGTCGTGCCGAGATCCCGTCGAACAAGAGCGTCTTAAGCGGGCTTATCGCCACGACAAACAGCCTAAGAAAAAGCGGCGGCTTCAAGCTGATCGGGACCTGCTGGCGTCGATGGACCGAGGTCCTTGCGGTCGAAGAGTATAAACTCGACGCCCTCAAAAGCTATCAAGGCGCAAGCTACTCCCCGATTAGAGGAGGAAGCATACATACCTCCATCACCCGATTGCGATCGGTGACCGACCACCCTTGATCGTGGCGAAGCATCCGGGCCCCAACCAAGACCGTGCCCGGCATCGCTCCAAAGTCTGAAGCCAAGAGGAGCAGCGTCGGACTTGCGAATATATTGGAGGACAAAGCAAGGCAATCCAGATCCATCTACGGATCACGTGGGCGGCCCACGACCCATAGCGAATACCGTCGTGCGGATATAATAACCCGGCGGGCGAATCGGCGGCAGCGCTCTCTCGAGCTGCGTCGTGACATTGCTCAATACAAAGGCGCCACACACCGCTATGCTTCAGCGAAGTAATGGATCATCAAATCCTGAAGGGTTTAAACCCGTAAACATTGAATCCTACAATGGCACAGAGACCCAGCGGTTTGGGTGAGGTTTATCTTCTCCACATTCATATGGCCCTTGGCGGCAATCTCCCGCCATCAAGTACCTCCCTCAAGCTTAAGGACCAGCTCGACATTGGCTTAACAGCTTGCCCTTGAGTCAATTGGGTGTTGGGAAGACACGGAAGCCGCATTCCTCGATAACTTCGAGAACGCGTATGCGACCACGAGCGCCGATGACCTAAGCCACATCATTCAGCAGCCCGACGAATCGGCCAAACAATTACGGACACGGTTCTTGGCGAAGAAAAATCAAATCGTCATTGTCCGGGATCTGAGGCCCTTGCAGCCTTCAAGCATAACATCATGACGAATGGCTGGCCGGCACTGGGCGGAAAAGCGAAATCTATGGCAGCCCTCACATCATTAATGACCGCTTGCGCGGGAGAGGATAGCTAGCTAGCCGCGATAACAATCTCATAAAAATTCTGGCGGTCCGGATACTAAGAACAACAACGGTAGAGTCGCGTCGAAACAAAACAAAGCGCCACATTAGCGGCGGCGACAAGGAGGATCTGGCGGTCAGCGCGGATTCGAGGCTCTAAACCGGTCAGCGGAAGAAGCCATTCAAAGAACCACTCGGGTCCGTCAATTTGGACCCGAATACTCGACCGCTTATGCGGATACATGGCACCTGAAAAACCAGCCAATCACACTAATAGAGATTGCTGGGTGTTCAACGAGGAGAGCAAGTTAATTGCGAAAACAACGACAAGGGGCTAAACAGCGATAATGAGCGCGGGAGACCCGACCGCCCGAACAATAGAGGACGAAGGTTTTCCCCACAAGTGCGGACGGTGAACTTGATTCTGCGACCCATATACCCAAGAGGAGAGAAGCGTGCACTAAGGGGCGTCTATGCGATGGAGCGATCGCCGAAGTTCTATCCATGGTCCTCTTGTCCGATCACTTTCGATCGAAGAGACCATCCGACCAGCATCGCCATGGCGGATTCGCGCGTGGTTTTAGACCCAATCGTCGATGTATTTCACCTCACGAGAGTCTGTTGAATGGCGGTAGTAGCGTGAACCTGCTTTATCGGGATATAGTCGCCAAAATGGGCATAGACCCTCAAGTTAAACCTACAAAGACAACCTTTAAAGGTGTCATACCAGTGTGAAGCCAAGCATGCGGGCTCGGTAACTGCTGGAAGTGGTCTTGGATCCCGGACAATTTCGGGCGAGAGTTAATCTTGACATAGTCCCGTTTGCGGCGGCTATCACGCTTTGCTCGGACGAACGCGTTTGCAAAATTCAATGCGGTGCCGCGTATGCATACCTCAAGCTCAAGATGCGAGGCCCTCGTGGAGTCATCACGGTCAGCGGGAATACGGGCGCTCCCTCGAGCGGAGGAACGCCTGGCGGCTCTCGCGGCGAAATGCGAGCGGCATCTTGAGCAATTCTCGAGTCCGGCGTTAAGCGGCGGATACAGCAAAGCGTGCGGCAATACCAACCAAGACCACTGGCGCGATCGAGCACGCCTAGCAATGCGGCCCCAGCCCTCGCCCGTGCATGATCGCAAGAATAACACTCGCGTACATCATTACGCTTTGGAGATACCATGGGCGTGGGGAAGGACACGATCGCAATGGACCAGTGCGGTTCGACCACACGGGGCTGCATAAGTGTGCCCCTTTTATTTTTTGTTATTTTCTTTCTTTGTGTACACAGGACTCCGGTAACCAGAGGCCCTGTCCGGCGGCGAACCTGCCGAACTCGTGATGCAATAGTCAGGAACGAAAGAACGCTGCGACGAACACTCAGGTGGTCTCAATTACGAGCATTAAATTCGATTATATACACCAAGTCCGCAGCTCACCCCTGAAGGGGGACATGTTTACTTAGTCTAAATCCCTTGCTTACCGCACTATTTGTATCAGTCCGCACTCATAGCAGACTTCCTTTAATAAATAATGCAGCACTTTCCGACTGCAATCACATTACCTTATATATATATATGTTCATTACATGACATCTTGCACCCGTATGTTCTGGTACGGCCTAATACACCAGGGGCATATGTGTAACTCCCCGGATACAACTTTCCACATTCGTAACTCCAACTCTTGCCTTTTCCGGTGATGTGATATGATATTTCCTCCGTGGTTGGGTTTTCGACTGTTGTTTTGCATTTTGTTCTTGTTATGCATCTCGTCTCATGTCATCATTCGCATTGCATCGACATCGTTTTCTTAAAACTTGCATTCGCTCGTCGTTGCCGTTTCTCCCTTTGCCTTCATCACCTCCCTCGGACCACTTTGCCTTTGTTGACCATTCTAGCCAACTGGGTTTTCGATTCCCTCTTGTCCGACCACCTAACCTCTCTTGCCAGCTCGCAGCTGTTGGGGAACGTAGTAATTTCAAAAATTTCCTCGCACTGCGCAAGATCATGGTGATGATATAGCAGCGAGAGGGAGAGTATTAGTCCATGTACCCTCGTGGGCCGTGGCGGGCGTTATGACAATAGCGGTTGATGTAGTCGTCGTCTTCACGATCCGACCGATCCAAGTACGAGCGTCGGCACCTCCGAGTTCACACCGTTCAGCTCGATGGCGATCTCCGGCCCTCCGATCCAGCAAAGGCTCGAAGATGAGTTCCGTCGGCCGCGATGGCGTGGTGGCGATGATGATGTTCTACGGCGCAAGGCTTCGCCTAAGCTCATGACGATATGACCGAGGTGGAATATGGTGGAAGGGGCACCGCACACGGCTAAGAGCGATCCGTAGATCAACTTGTGTGTCATGGGGTGCCCCCCTGCCCCCGTATATAAAGGAGCAAGGGAGGAGGAGGCCGGCCCTAGGAGGAGGGCGCGCCAAGGGAGTCCTACTCCCACCGGGAGTAGGATTCCTTCTTTCCTAGTCCAACTAGGTCAAGGGGGGAAAGAAGGGAAGTGGAGAAGGAAGGGAGAGGGGGCTGCGCCCCAAACCCATTGTCCAATTCGGACTGGGCTTGGGAGGCAGCGCCTCCTCTGGCTCCTTCCACTAAAGCCCATTAAGGCCCAATACTCTTCCCGTATTCCGTAACTCCCGGTACTCCGAAAAATACCGAATCACTCGGAACCTTTCGAACTCTGAATATAGTCGTCCAATATATCGATCTTTCGTCTCGACCATTTGAGACTCCTCGTCATGTCCCGATCTCATCGGGACTCCGAACTCCTTGGTACATCAAAACTCATAAACTCATAATAAAGCATCATCAAAACCTTAAGCGTGCGGACCCTACGGGTTCGAGAACTATGTAGACATGACCTAGAACTATTCTCGGTCAATAACCAATAAGCGGAACCTGGATGCTCATATTGGTTCCTACATATTCTCTGAAGATCTTTATCGGTCAAACCGCATAACAACATACATTGTTTCCTTTGTCATCGGTATGTTACTTGCGAGATTTGATCGTCGGTATCAATACCTAGTTCAATCTCATTCTTGGCAAGTCTCTTTACTCGTTCGTAATACATCATCTCATAACTAACTCTTTAGTTACAATGCTTGCAAGGCTTAGGTGATGAGTATTACCGAGAGGGCGAGAGATACCTCTCAGAGCAATTGGAGTGACAAATCCTAATCTCGAATTATGCCAACCCAACATGTACCTTGGGAACACATGAAGCACCTTTATAATCACCCGATTCGTTGTGGCGTTTGGTAGCACACAAAGTGTTCTTCCGGTAAGCAGGAGTTGCACAATCTCATAGTTGCAGGAACTTTGTATAAGTCATGAAGAAAGCAATAGCGGTATACTAAGCGATCAAGTGCTAGGCTAACGAGAATGGGTCATGTCAATCACATCATTCTCCTAATGATGTGATCCCATTAATCAAATGACAACTCATGTCTATGGTTAGGAAACTTAACCATCTTTGATTAACGAGCTAGTCAAGTAGAGGCATACTAGTGACACTATGTTTGTCTATGTATTCAAACATGTATTATGTTTCTGGTTAATACAATTCTAGCATGAATAATAAACATTTATCATGAAGTAAGGAAATAAATAATAACTTTATTATTGCCTCTAGGGCATATTTCCTTCAGTCTCCCACTTGCACTAGAGTCAATAATCTAGTTCACATCACCATGTGATTTAACACCAATATTCATATCTGTATATGATTAACACCCATAGTTCACATCGTCATGTGACCAACACCCAAAGGGTTTACTAGAGTCAATAATCTAGTTCACATAAACATGTGATTAACACCCAAAGAGTACTAAGGTGTGATCATGTTTTGCTCGTGAGAGAAGCTTAGTCAGCAGATGCATCACATTGAGCCGTATGTACTTTACAAATATTCTATGTCTACAATACTCTGCGGAGCTACTCTAGCTAATTGCTCCCACTTTCAATATGTATCAGTTGAGACTTAGAGTCATCTGGATCGGTGTAAAACTTGCACCGATGTAACTCTTTATGGCGGGCTCTTTTATCACCTCCATAATCGAGAAACATCTCCTTAGTCCTTACTAAGGATATTCTTGACCAATGTCGATGATCAACTCCTAGATCACTATTGTACTCCTTGCCAAATTGAGCAAGGTATACAATAGAGTGCAGTACATAGCATAACATACTTTATAGAACCTATGGTGAGGCATAGGGAATGACTTTTCATTCTCTTTCTATTTTCTCTTTGTGGTCGGGATTTGAGTCTTACTCAATTTCATACCTTTGCAACACGAGCAAGAACTCTTTCTTTGGTTTGTTCCATTTTGAACTATTTCAAAATCATGCCAAGGTATGTACTCATTGAAAATCTTATCAAGCGTCTTGATCTATCTCAATAGATCTTGATGCTCAATATATAAGTAGCTTTTACGAGGTCTTTTCTTTTAAAGAACTCCTTTAAAACACTCCTTTATGCTTTGCGAGAAAAATTCTACATCATTTACGATCAACAATATGTCACTCACATATACTAATCGAGAAAATTTGTAGTGCTCCCACTCACTTTATTGTAAATCAGGCTTCATCGTAAGTAGATATAAAACTATATGCTTTGATCAACTTATCAAGCGTATATTCAACTCGAGATGCTTGCACTAGTCCATAGATGGATCATTTGGAGCTTGCACATTTTGTTAGCACCTTTAGGATTGACAAAACCTTCTAGTTGCATCATATACAACTCTTCTTTAATAAATCCATTAAGGAATGCAGTTTTGACATCCATTTGCGGATTTCATAAAATGTGGCAATTGCTAACATGATTGAGACGGACTTAAGCATCGTCTGAGTGAGAAAATCTCATCGTATTCAACACCTTTGAACTTTGTTGAAAACCTTTCGCAACAAGTCGAGCTTAGTAGATAGTAACACTACTATCAGTGTCCGTCTTCCTCTTGAAGATCCATTTATTTAACATGGCTTGCTAATCATCGAGCAAGTCAATCAAAGTCCATACTTTGTTCTCATACATGGATCATATCTCAGATTTTATGGCCTCAAGCCATTTCGTGGAATCTGGGCTCATCATCGCTTCCTCATAGTTCGTAGGTTCATCATGGTCTAGTAACATGACTTCGAGCAGTATTCTTGTACCACTACAGTGCGGACCGTACTCTGGAAGACCTCACGAGGTTCTATAACAACTTGATCGAAGTTTCATGATCATCATCATTAGCTTCCTCACTAATTGGTGTACTAATCACTTTGGAACTGATTTGGTGATGAACTATTTTCAATTCATGAGAAGGTACAATTACCTTATCAAGTTCTACTTTCCTCCCTCACTTCTTTCGAGAGAAACTCCTTCTCTAGAAAGGATCCATTCTTAACAGCGAATGTCTTGCCTTGGATCTGTGATAGAAGGTGTACCCAACAGTTTCCTTTGGGTATTCTATGAAGGCGCACTTCTCGATTTGGGTTCGAGCTTATCGGGATGAAACTTTTTCACATAAGCATCGCAGCCCCAAACTTTAAAACAACAGCTTAGGTTTCTTTGCTAAACCATAGTTCATACGGTGTCGTCTCAGCAGTTTAGATGGTGCCCTATTTTAGCGTGAATGCATTTGTCTCTAATGTATAACCCCCAAATGATAGTGGTAAACTGATAACAGACATCATAGATCGCACCATATCAAATAAAGTGCGTTTACGACGTTCGGACACACCATAACGATGTGGTGTTCCAGGTGGCGTGAGCTGTGAAACTTTTCCACATTGTTTTAATTGAAGACCAAACTCGTAACTCAAATATTCATCTCCATGATTAGATTGCAGAAACTTTATTTTCTTGTTACGATGATTTTCCACTTCACTCTGAAATTCTTTGAACCTTTCAACTATTTCAGACTTATGTTTCATCAAGTAGATATACCAATATCTGCTCAAATCATCTGTGAAGGTCGAGAAAATAATGATACCGCCTTGAGCCTCAACACTCATCGGATCACATACATCGGTATATATTATTTCCAATAAGTCGGTTGCTTTCGCTCCATTGTTAGGAGAAGCGGAGTTTTAGTCATCTCGCCCAAAAGGCACGGTTACTTAAGCATCAAATGATTCATAACCAAGTGATTCCAAAATCCATCTTTATGGAGTTTCTTCATCGCTTTACACCGATATGACCCAAGCGGCGGTGCCACAAATAAGTTGCACTATCATTATTAACTGCGTCTTTTGGCATCAATATTATGAATATGTGTATCATCACGATCGAGATCCAACAAACTATTTTCATTGGGTGTATGACCTTTGAAGGTTTTATTCATGTAAGCAGAACAACAATTATTCTCTGATTTTAAATGAATAACCGTATTGCAATAAACACGATCAAATCATATTCATGCTCAGCATAAATGCCAAATAACATTTATTTAGGTTTAACACTAATCCGAAAGTATAGGGAGTGTGCGATGATGATCATATTAATCTTGGAACTACTTCCAACACTCATCGTCACTTTCCTTCAACTAGACTCTGTTTATACGTAACTCTGTTTGAGTTACTAATCTTAGTAACGAACAAGTATCAAATACTCGAGGGCTACTATAAACACTAGTAAGGCACACATCAATAATCTGTATATCAAATATACCCTTGTTCACTTTGCCATCCTTCTTATCTACCAAATATTAGGGCATTTCCGCTTCGGTGACCATTTCCTTTGCGGTGTAAACACTCGGTTTCAGGCTATGGTCCAGCTTTGGGCTTCTTGCGGGAGTGACAACTTGCTTGTCTTTCCACTTGAAGTTCCTTTCTTTCCTTTGCCCTTCACTTGAAACTAGTGGTCTTGTCAATCATCAACACTTGATGCTCTTTTCTTGATTTCTACCTTCGTCGATTTCAACATCACGAAGAGCTCGGGAATCGTCTTCGTCATCCCTTGCATACTATAGTTCATCACGAAGTTCTAGTAACTTAGTGATGGTGACTATAAATTCATCAATCACTATCTTATCGGAAGATTAACTCCCACTTGATTCAAGCGATTGAAGTACCCGGACAATCGAGTACATGCTCACTAGTTGGCGATTCTCCTCCATCTTTTAGCTATAGAACTTGTTGGAGACTTCATATCTCTCAACTCGGGTATTTTCTTGAAATATTAACTTCAACTCTGGAACATCTCATATGGTCCATGGCGTTCAAAACGTCTTTGAAGTCTGATTCTAAGCCGTTAAGCATGGTGCACTAAACTATCAAGTAGTCATCATATTGAGCTAATAGCGTTCATAACGTGCGCATACGCTCCTGCAATAGGTGCATCACCTAGCGGTGCATCAAGAACATAATTCTTACGTGCAGCAATGAGGATAAACCTCGGATCATGGATCCAATCCATCATTGCTACTAACATTTTCAACACAATTTTCTCTAGGAACATATCAAAATAAACATATGAAAGCAACAACGCGAGCTATCTACAACATAATTTGCAAAATACTACGGGACTAAGTTCATGATAAATTTGAGTTCAATTAATCATATTACTTAAGAACTCCCACTTAGGCAGACATCACTCTAGTCATCTAAGTGATCATGTGATCCAAATCAACTAAACCATAACCGATCATCACGTGAGATGGAGTAGTTTTGAATGGTGAACATCACTATGTTGATCATATCTACTATATGATTCACGCTCGACCTTCGGTCTCCGTGTTCGAGGCCATATCTGCATATGCTAGGCTCGTCAAGTTTAACTGAGTATTCCTTGTGCAAAAGCTGGCTTGCACCCGTTGTAGATGGACGTGAGCTTATCACACCCGATCATCACGTGGTGTCTCGACACGACGAACTTTGGCAATGGTGCATACTCGGGAGAGCACTTCTTGATAATTTTAGTGAGAGATCATCTTAAAATGCTACCGTCAATCAAAGCAAGATAAGATGCATAAAGGATAAACATCACATGCAATCAATATAAGTGATATGATATGGCCATCATCATCTTGTGCTTGTGATCTCCATCTTGAAGCTTACCGTCGTGATCACCATCGTCACGGTAGCGACACCTTGATCTCCATCGTAGCATCGTTGTCGTTCGCCATCTATTGCTTCTCGACTATCGCTACCGCTTAGTGATAAAGTAAAAGCAATTACAGGCGTTGCATTTCATATAATAAGCGACAACCATATGGCTCTGCCGATTGCGATAACCGGTTACAAAACATGATCATCTCATACAATAAAATATAGCATCATGTCTTGACCATATCACATCACAACATGCCTGCAAAAACAAGTTAGGCGTCCTCTACTTTGTTGTTGCAAGTTTTACGTGGCTACTACGGGCTTAGCAAGAACCGTTCTTACCTCGCATCAAAACCTAGCGATAGTTTGTCAAATAGACTCGTTTAACCTTCACAAGGACCGGCGTAGCCACTCTGTTCAACTAAAGTTGGAGAAAGCAGACACCCGCTAGTCACTGTGTGCAAAAGCGCGGCGGTAAAACCAGTCTCGCGTAAGCGTCTGGCGTAATGTCGGTCGGGCGCTTCATCCAACAATACCGCTGAACCAAAGTATGACATCTTTGGTAGGCGGTATGACTTATATAGTCCACAACTCACTTGTGTTCTACTCATGGATATAACATCAGCGCATAAAACCTAGGCTCGATACCCTTTGTTGGGGAGCGTAGTAATTTCAAAAATTTCCTCGCACCGCAAGATCATGGTGATGATATAGCAGCGAGAGGAAGTATTCATCCATGTACCCTCGTGGGCCGTGGCGGAGCGTTATGACCTTGCGATTGATGTAGTCGTCGTCTTCACGATCCGACCGATCCAAGTACCGAGCGTCACGGCAACTCGAGTTCAGCACATGTTCAGCTCGATGGCGATCTCGGCCCTCCGATCCAGCAAAGGCTCACGGAGATGAGTTCCGTCGGCAAGATGGCGTGGTGGCGATGATGATGTTCTACCGGCGGGGCTTCGCCTAAGCTCATGACGATATGACCGAGGTGGAATATGGTGGAAGGGGCACGCTTGCGGCTAAGGAACAATCCGTAGATCAACTTGTGTGTCATGGGGTGCCCCTGCCCCGTATATAAAGGAGCAAGGGAGGAGGAGGCCGGCCCTAGGAGGAGGGCGGCAAGGGAGTCCTACTCCCAGGGAGTAGGATTCCTTCTTTCTAGTCCAACTAGGTCAGGGGGAAAGAAGGGAAGTGGAGAAGGAAGGAGAGGGAGGCTGCGCCCCAAACCCTTTGTCCAATTCGGATTTGGGTTTGGGAGGGCAGCGCCTCCTCTGGCTCCTTCCACTAAAGCCCATTAAGGCCCAATACTCTTCCCGTATTCCGTAACTCCCGGTACTTGAAAAATACCGAATCACTCGGAACCTTTCCGAACTCGAATATAGTCGTCAATATATCGATCTTTACGTCTCGACCATTTCGAGACTTCTCGTCATGTCCCCGATCTCATCCGGGACTCCGAACTCCATCGGTACATCAAAACTCATAAACTCATAATAAAACTGTCATCAAAACCTTAAGCGTGCAGACCCTACGGGTTCGAGAACTATGTAGACATGACCTAGAACTATTCTCGGTCAATTACCAATAGCGGAACCTGGATGCTCATATTGGTTCCTACATATTCTACGAAGATCTTTATCGGTCAAACCGCATAACAACATCGTTGTTCCCTTTGTCATCGGTATGTTACTTGCGAGAGATTTGATCGTTGGTATCAATACCTAGTTCAATCTAGTTCTTGCAAATCTCTTTACTCGTTCCGTAATACATCATGTCATAACTAACTCTTTAGATACAATGCTTGCAAGGCTTAGGTGATGAGTATTACGAGAGGGCCGGAGATACCTCTCAGAGCAATCGGGTGACAAATCCTAATCTCGAATTATGCCAACCCAACATGTACCTTGGGAACACTTGTAGAAACACCTTTATAATCACCTAGTTCGTTGTGACGTTTGGTAGCACACAAAGTGTTCTTCGGTAAATGGGAGTTGCACAATCTCATAGTTGCGAGGAACTTTGTATAAGTCATGAAGAAATCAATAGCGGTATACTAAGCGATCAAGTGCTAGGCTAGAGAATGGGTCATGTCAATCACATCATTCTCCTAATGATGTGATCCCATTAATCAAATGACAACTCATGTCTATGGTTAGGAAACTTAACCATCTTTGATTAATGAGCTAGTCAAGTAGAGGCATACTAGTGACATTATGTATGTCTATGTATTCAAACATGTATTATGTTTCTGGTTAATACAATTCTAGCATGAATAATAAACATTTATCATGAAGTAAGGAAATAAATAATAACTTTATTGTTGCCTCTAGGGCATATTTGCTTCAGCAGCCCCCTCGCGCGCGTGTCCGAAACTTCTCCCAGACTCGACCCGGGCTGTCATCACCGTTGGATCCGGATCATCCCCTAACATCTATAAAACATCTCCGTTTTATTATTTGGACTCCCTAGCCTATTTTTTTCGAACCGTCCGATTACGATCGGAGGGACCTAAATAACTCCTACCCTAATCCCCTGCCTATATATAGTCTAACCCTAGAACCTAGTCGTCCCATCCATTCCAATCCCTTGTTGCCGCCGCCACTCTCTGGCATCTCCTCGGGATCTCCTCTGATCCAATCTCCCGACCATCGTCCTTGTTTTTGTCGGCGCCCAATCCTCGGCCTCCACGCCCATCGCCCAGGAGCCAGCGAGTCAGCCCAGCCTCCACCTCTCCTGCAGGCCGTCGCTCCTCTGCCCGACCTCCGCGCGCCGATAGCCGGCGAGCAACAACCCAAGGCCGAGCAGCCCGTGAGGCACCGGCCTCCTCATCTCCTTGCTGCCTCGCGGGACCTCCTTCCCCTCGTCGGAGGCACATGCCAGCGACCCCAGGACCGTTGCCTTCTTCTCCCCGTCTCTCCCTTCCTTCCCGTGCGTCTCTCTCTCTCGCTCAGTGTCCCTCTCTCTCTCTGTCTTCTCTGCCCAGGGGCAGGAACCATGCCTTGGATGCCAAGCTCCGCCGCTGCCGTCCCATGCGCGCCGCCGTCCAGATTGCCGGTTCCCTGCTGAGGCGCACCGGATCTAGCCGTTCCGGCCGCTTCCCGCCGATCCCATCGCCAGGAGCTCGCGACAAGTCCGCCGGCGTCGTACTGCTTCACGGAGACAAGGACGAACACAAGCCCCTGCCTCCCCGCCCGCTTTGTCCAAGCTGCGCGTTGACCGGCCTTGTAGCGTGGGTCGCGCCAGGCCCAGCGCCCCCCTTCCGGCCTCACCTCACCGCAATTCCGGGCCATGGCCCATGGTGAGGCCACCTCCAGCGCCCTCCTATTTTTTTTTCATTGTTGGGCCAGCCAGATTCGGCCTAGTGTTTTTTTCCTTGCCTGTGATTTTGTCCATTATCCAGTGAACGACGAATTTGCAGAAAACCCCTCATATATCATACATTTAATAACTCACAAACCATGCATCGGATTAAAATGATTTTAACATGTAAAATGCTTAGAATTTTGTGTAGGTTAATAATATGCCACTTTCATCTATGTTTAAAATGTTTAATTTGCTGTTTGTTTAAATTTGCTTAAATTCCATGTTAAAATGATTTATTTCATAACTAAATAACCGTAGCTCGGTTTTAAATAAACTTTATATGTAAATGGGGTGGAAAAATGCCTAGTTTAACATGGTGCACTTTATTTTCCTGTTTAACAACCTTAAAATATGTTTTAGGGCAGAACAGTACCAAATTCGAAATATGGACATGGGGATTTTCGGAAATGTTGTTTGTTGTTCGGTCTCATTTAAACTTGCCTAAATAGTTAGTTTACTTTTGTTACACCTTGCCATGTTTAACAACATTTAACATTGTTGTGTACCTAAGCGAGTGAACTAAATATTCGATGTGGTGTTTTGTCAATATGCAACTCGTTGCATATTGAGCTCCACTTAACTTGTAGTACTGTTTGTTGCACTTTGCCATGCCATGCCTCATTAAACCGGACATGCATCATACTTGATTGTGCATCATGCCATATTTATGCTTGTGTGGTTACCATGTTGTTGTTTTTCTTTCCGGTGTTGCTTCTTAGTTCTGGTAATGTTGCGATTGTGAGGATTTGTTCGACTACGCCCGTTCGTCTTCTTCATGGACTCGTTCTTCTTCCTAGCTGGATTTCAGGCAAGATGACCGCTACTCTGGATCTCACTACTATCATTGCTATGCTAGTTGCTTCGTTCTATCGCTATGCTGCGCTACCTATTACCTGTTTATCAAGCCGTCCCACATTGCCATGAACTTCTAACCTTTGACACCTTTCCTATGCAAACCCTTTGTTTGGCTATGTTACGCTTTTGCTCAGCCCTCTTATAAGCGTTGCTAGTTGCGGTGAAGTTGAAGATTTCTCCATGGTGGACAGGATTTTGGTTGGGATATCACAATATCTCTTATATTATTAATGCATCTATATACTTGGTAAAGGGTGGAAGGCTCGGTCTTATGCAGTGTTTTGTTCCCTCTTGCCGCCCTAGTTTCCGTCATACGGTGTTATGTTCCCGGATTTTGCGTTCCTTCTGGCGGTCGGGTGATTTATGGGACCCCTGACGGTTCGCTTTGAATAAAACTTGTCCAGCAAGGCCCAACCTTGGTTTTACCATTTGCCTCACTACCACCTATACCTTTCCTTGGGTGGCCAACCCGGGTCATCTTTATTTAGCCCCGGGCGGTGCTTGTCTAAGTCTTGGTTCGAACCGAAGTGAACTACTGGGGCCCCTCGAAACTTCGAGTCTGGTTTTACTCGTAGGATGTCTCATCGGTGTTGCCACTGAGCGAGATATGTGCAGCTCCTATCGGGATTGTCGGTGCATCAGGCGGCTTTGCTGGTCTTGTTTTACCATTGTCGAAATGTCTTGTGGCTGGGATTCGAGGCTGATCGAGTCTTCTGGGAGAAGGTCTATTCCTTCATTGATCGCGAGAGCTTGTCATGGGCTAAGTTGGGACACCCTGCGAGGTATAAACTTTCGAGCCGTGCCACGGTTATGTGGCAGATGGGAATTTGTTAATGTCCGGTTGTAGATAACTTGACACCAGATCCGAATTAAAATGCATCAACCGCATGTGTAGCTGTGATGGTCTCTTCTCGGCAAAGTCCGGGAAGTGAACACGGTTTCTAGGTTATGTTTGACGTAAGTAGGTGTTCAGGATCACCTCTTGATCATTGCTAGCTTCACGACCGTTCCTTTGTTTCTCTTCTCGCTCTCATTTGCATATGTTAGCCACCATATCATGCTTAGTCGCTGCTGCAACCTCACCACTTTACCCCTTCCTTTCCCATTAAGCTTTGCTAGTCTTGATACCCATGGTAATGGGATTCTTTGAGTCCTCGTGGCTCACGGATACTTCAAAACCAGTTTGCGGTGCCTATGTTGCGGCGGTGGCGCAACCAAGCTCAAGGAGGAGCTCGATGAAGATCTTGCCCTTTGGTGTTGTTTCGTTCTAGTTGATCAGTAGTGGAGCCCAGTTGGGGTCGATCGGGGACCTTTGTTGCATTTGGGGTAGTCTTCTTTTATTTTGGTTCCATAGTCGGACCTTGATTGTAGCTGTATGATGTAATGCTTTACTCATGTATTATGTGAAGTGGCGATTGTAAGCCAACTATGTATCTCTTTCCTTTTGTATTACATGGGTTGTGTGAAGATTACCTCACTTGCGACATTGCTTTCAATGCGGTTATGCCTCTAAGTCGTGCCCGACCGTGGGAGATATAGCCGCATCGAGGCGATACAAGTTAGTGTCGAGCCTACCCGACCTTAGGAGCCCCTTGCTTGATCGTTTTAGCGGCTGAGTTGTGTCTAGAAAAATGTTTTGAGTCATTTAGGATTGTATATATCGGAGAGTTAGGAATTCTTTTACTCCACAGGTCCCTTAAATCGCTCTGGTGAGGTCTCTGACGTAGAGTTTGACTCTTCTCTTCTCAAATTTCACTAAATTTTTTTAGGATCAGCGGGTATTTTGGAATCGTTCGATGGTTTTATGATGAGAACATTGTCTTGGTGCCTCTGTCGGGGTTTAGTGGAAGTGTCGGGGAGTTGAGCTACGAGGTGTTGTCGTCATAATTTTATCGTTGCAGTTCTAGAATACGAGTTTAATCGCCGACATCGAAAATCTCTTTTATGCAGTTGTTGGTGAGATAACCCGATAACCCGATCTTGAGGTGAGTGCGGAGTATCGCCATAACTTATATAACGGATGCTTTTGAAGGTTGAGGTAAGCGATTTCGAAGGTTTCTTGGTTATGTGTTGAAGGATGGATACAATTTGGATGTAGGATTTGCTAGTTTTGGGTGAGATATTATGCTTCCTGTATCCCCAACACAGTTGCATAACCGAGAAAGTTTGGGAGTTTTATAGGTGGGAATTCAAGTAGCTCCTAGAATATCTTTCCAACAGATGCATGATATGGGATTGGGTAAATCTCTATCATATGTTTGTTCGGCTTATACTGCAAGCCAAATCCTTTGTTTTGTTTTATTTGTGGTATTGAGTTGCTTGAAGTCAAATGTTGAATCCATACCTTTCCTAAGCGGTGTTCTCATATTGCTATGGGAATACTAATCCTTTTGATCATTGAGGTTGTCATGTTAATTCTTTTCCTACCGGTGCGCTTCTCTTGAGATGATCCCATCATTCTCCCCATCCATAAGACCAATTATCATTTCTTCTCAGCGGTGTTTGTTTCATCCGTCTCCAAGTTGCCTTTGTTTTTCCGCCCACCACCCTTTTCCTCAAGGACCAAGATTTCTTTACCAAGTATCCTTTTATTTTGTGAAGTTTCTCCATTCTTTTCCGTCAATGTTCTTACCGGTGGTTCTCAAGAAGATGTTCTACTAGTTCGTCATTCCTCATTCCTTTCTCTTCTCCGGTGGATTCAAGTCAAAGTTTTGTTGATCATACCTTTTCCTCATTTCAATGTCTTCTCATACGGTGCACCTCATTATCATTCTACTTCTTGCTATTTGTTATTCGGAGTGCTCGGGATATCTCGAAGATTCGTGTTTCCACTCTGCATTCGTTCAAGCTCTTTGAGATTGGTATCTCATTCAAGTCATTTAATTCAACGGTGCAACATCTCTTTTAAATCTTTTCAGCGGTGTTCTTTTGAGTGGGCCTAACCCACGGTCTTTTCGAGGATCTTACGACTCTTCTATTTTCCCGAGCTATCCTAAATTCTACTCCAAGTTTGGCGTAAGAATGAGTTATCATCGGTCAAATGCTTTTCTCAAGATCTTTCAAATTCTTTTCATAGTTGGCTCAACCTCTTAGCTTTTGATTCTTCGGTGTGCCTCAATAATTCTTGGTGGTGTTTCGTTGTCATTCTCATCATTTGAAGATCGAAGAAGGATTTCTCTTAAATCTTGGTCCATTCTCTTGAATATTCATGGTCCTAGCTTGATGCCATCCTCTCATAATTGCTTTCGATTGAGACAACTCTTTTCTTACCATCGGAGCATTTCATGAGTTGTTTCCATTTCTTTCCTCGAAGGCCATCATGTCATAATTCTTCATTCTCAGCGTGTAGCTATCGTTCTCCAAATCTTACGGTGATTCGTTCAAATATCCTCTAATCAGTTCATGTTCTCTTAGTTCTCATGTATCTAAATCCTCAAATATCTTCATTCGTTTTCCAATTCTTCCCGGCGAATTGTGCCTTTGCTACGTTCATTTTCAATTCTTACGGTGGTTCTTTCAAGATCTCTCTTCCTTGTTCATCATATCAATTCATTTGTTGTTCCAATCATACCAGTGGTTCGTTGAAGACCTTCTCAAGTTTTGATATATCTCTTTTAATCCTTTCTACGAGAATAAGTAGTATGCCAAATCCGTTGATTGTCATCAATTTAATTGGTGAAGGATACGCATAACGTAATTCTTATTATTGTTTCATCCAAGTGATCTAGTTTCTTCTTTCCAGAGTTGTTCATCTTGTCACATTTCTTGGTTCGAGAGGCTTCATCTTTCTTTTCGGAGTTCCAAGCTCTCTCAATTATCTCATCGCGAAGCTCCTTCTAAATCATCGCAAGGCTTCACCTTGTGTTTTCAAGTTCTCTTTCTTTTTATTATCCTTTTATTACCGGAGTTCGTCATGGAGGCTCTACATGGTGGTTCATCAAGGATTCTTTTCATTCTTCAATTGTTCTTCAAGATTTCTCTTAAAGTGAAGATCAGCCAAGCTATACTCAAAATTAAACATTGTGCTCAACACATGTTTTGTTTTGAGGAGTTCAAGCATTCTTCATCGTGCATCCCGAAGTGCAATTCTTTCTACCTTTTGAGGTGGTCTTATGACATTCTTGACAATTTCACTTCGTGTTTCATGATTCACAAGTTGTTAAGAATGAGATATTTAAATCTATCATTTTTCTATTCGTTCAAAAAATCTTTTCAACCAATCTATCTCTTCGTTGGAGTTATCTTGTGTCATATTTCACCTAAAGCCTTCCCTAAGGTATGTTGCTATTGTGGTGCTTATCAATGATCCAAGTTATCTCTCTATCATCTCGGTGAAAAGTTTTTCATCTCTTTGGTGCTCTTAATCAAATCAGTGGTTTCCATTAGTGGCCGGTTGTCACCTCATCATTTTGAGATGTCTGCCATAAGCCCACAACAAGCTTGTGCTTTTCGTTGTTGATTTTCCAACAACTCCGTTCGATTCTTCTTTGCAAGGATGCTTTCCAAGTTCACTTGTGGCAAAAGTTGTCATTTTCTTCTCCGTCCCCTTATCCCAACGGTCTAACTTCTATTCTTTCGTTACGGAGGCATTGTGATGTTGTGCTCTTCACCCATCACCTCGTTTGGTGAGGATCGTTTTCTTTTCTGGCTTATCCATTTAACCGGAGTGTTGTATCATCTCTTCAATATCTTTTCATCTCATCAAGTTTTCTTCTCTTTTCTCTAGGAGTCTTGTCCAAATTCTATAATTCTTGTTCCTTGGCTATCTCATTATACCGAGGTGGTCATATTATTTTAGATTCATGAGCTCTTATTTCCATGTCTTTCAACCTTCAAGTCCTCGTAATACTCCTTGTTCCTCTTTTCTAACGGATTGTTTGCAATCTCGTTCATCTCTGTTGTACTCTTTCTTTTAAATTGCTCAACCTCTCAAGGTTCGTGGTTTCACTCGTTCGTCAAAGAAGCAACTTAGTTTTACCTCTCCTCTTCCGCATCCTTTTCCCTCCGGTGCCATCCTAGATCTCGGGACAAGATCCTCTCGTAGTGGTGGAGTGTTGTAACGCCCCGGATACAACTTTCCACATTCGTAACTCCAACTCTTGCCTTTTCCGGTGATGTTATATGATATTTCCTCCGTGGTTTGGTTTTCGACTGTTGTTTTGCATTTTGTTCTTGTTATGTATCTCGTCTCATGTCATCATTCGCATTGCATCGACATCGTTATCTTAAAACTTGCATTCGCTCGTCGTTGCCGTTTCTCCCTTTGCCATCATCACCTTCCTCGGACTGCTTTGCCTTTGTTGACCATTCCAGCCAACTGGGTTTTCGATTCCCTCTTGTCCGACCACCTAACCTCTCTTGCCAGCTCACAGCCCCCTCGCGCGCGTGTCTGAAACTTCTGCCAGACTCGAACCGGGCTGTCATCACCGTTGGATCCGGATCATCCCCTAACATCTATAAAACATCTCCGTTTTATTATTTGGACTCCCTAGCCTATTTTTTTCGAACCATCCAATTACGATCGGAGGGACCTAAATAACTCCTACCCTAATCCCTTGCCTATATATAGTCTAACCCTAGAACCTAGTTGTCCCATCCATTCTAATCCCACATCCCTTGCCGCCACTCTCGGCATCTCCTCGGGATCTCCTCGATCCAATCTCCCGACCATCTTCCTTGTTTTCCGTCGGCGCCCAATCCTCGGCCTCCACTTGCCCATCGCCCAGAGCCAGCGAGTCAGCCCAGCCTCCACCTCTCCTGCAGGCCCGTCGCTCCTCTGCCCGACCTCCGCGCGCCGATAGCCGGCGAGCAACAGCCCAAGGCCGAGCAGCCCGTGAGGCACCGGCCTCCTCTTCTCCTTGCTGCCTCGTGGGACCTCCTTCCCCTCGTCGGAGGCACACGCCAGCGACCCCAGGACTGTCGCCTTCTTCTCCCCGTCTCTCCCTTCCTTCCCGTGCGTCTCTCTCTCACGCTCAGTGTCCCTCTCTCTCTCTGTCTTCTCTACCCAGGGGCAGGAACCATGCCTTGGGCCTTAAGCTCCGCGCTGCCGCCCGTCTGCATGCCGCCGTCTAGATTGCGGTTCCTATTTGCGGCGCACGGATCTGGCCGTTCCGGCGCTTCCGCCGACCCCATCGCCGAGGCTCGCGGCAAGTCCGCCCGGCGTCGTCTTGCTTCACGGAGGCGAGGCGAGGAGTCTGGACTAGGGGTGTCGGACAACCGGACTATCAATATCCACGGACTCCAAGACTACGAAGATACAAGATTGAAGACTCCGGCTCATGTCGGATGGTACTTTCCTTGGCGTGGAAGGCAAGCTTGCAATCTGGATATGTAGATCTCCTACCATTGTAACCGACTCTGTGTAACCCTAGCCTCCTCCGGTGTCTATATAAAGCCGGAGGGCTTTAGTCCGTGGGACAACATACATCTAAACAATCATACCATAGGCTAGCTTCTAGGGTTTAGCCTCCTTGATCTCGTGGTAGATCTACTCTTGTACTACCCATATCATCAATATTAATCAAGCGGGGCGTGGGTTTTACCTCCATCGAGAGGGCGAACACAGGTAAAAACATTGTGTCCCTCGTCTCTTGTTACCATCCGCCTAGGCCTTGATTGGGACCCCCTACCGAGATCCGCGGTTTGACACCGACATTGGTGCTTTCATTGAGAGTTCCTTTGTGTAAATGCGCCGATAGGCGGATGCCTCCACCCGTCTTCAAAGGCGGTGTTTTTTCGCCGGAGGGCCTTGGCCGCCAGCCAAACTATCGGCTTGGTGGTTTTCTCATGACCGCTGTCCGGCCGCCCGCTTGACAATGACTTCTCAAGTCGTCGGAAGCAATCTTCGCGTCAGCCCTAAAGCTGCGAGCAGTTAGATCAATAGAGCTCTCGTGCATTTGCGAGCTCTTGGATCGCATCGCCCCTCAGGAGTCACTACGGACTACAACCAGATTGGGCTTAAAGCGATCGAGAGATTAACTCTCCCGGGCCACCCTGCGTCGCGGTGGTAGAGGAACATCTGTGACTCTTTGCGGTGTTGAAGACAATTCATGTCAGGTTCCCGAAACCTCCATGCGGATTCAGCGGAGGGGCTGACTTCGATCGAGCATTGAACTTAAAATCATGCATCGCCCGGACTCGCTGGATTGCGTCCGACCAAACCAAACTTCGGTCGGAAACTCCTTGGCCTTTGAGCCTCAAGATGGGCAGGGATCCAGTTTTATTCCACCCACCCGCCCGGACATATGCGATCTATCTCTGTCTGGCAAGAGCCTCTTGAGGCAGTACATCACTCTTGGGCAGATTCCTCCTGGTTATGGACGGGATAAAGGACTGCCGAGAGAAAGCGCAATATCAATTTTCTACAATAGCTGCGGACAAGGGAATACTAAGCGCCATTGATCGTCGCCAAAATTCTGCAACTTCACCGATCGGCATCCATTATGCGAAAATCTTGTGCGATGGAGAGTTTCGGAAAACCGAAAATCAATTTTGGGATAATCCATTTAAACCCGATTCGCGATAAAAGGGTGCCTTACACTAAGGCCCCGGATGCAAAAAGCGAAAAAGCAAAAACCCAATAAGGGAAGCGGAACCGTCTTTGGAGGGATGGCTCAATGGACCCTCTAAGCTTCATATCTGAGAGGAGCCGTCCCAACACATAGCCTTGAGCATGTTGGATATTCGGCGGTGGCCAAAAGTGGCGAAGAGCTTCTAACTCGAAAACCACTCCAACAATACCGGCCACGGTGTCGTGATCTTGAGACTTTCGCATCAAATAATATGTGAAAGCGAACAATCCATGAACTTCGCGAAGTCTACCAAGTAGCAACAGCAAATCCATGGGCGACACAGCTATTACCTTCAATGCGGGGCGAGCCCACATTCCGAACAACGAGCCCGGCCGCCTTTGGTACTTAGTCCCATAGTGGGCTGACTTTCGGTGACAAAAGTCCTCATGGATGGCGGCGGCGGACTAAACCTCATTTATGAAACTCTGCGAAAAATGGAAATCGATTGGAGCCGTATTGGCGAGCAGCACAACCTTTAGAGGAATAATCCCTAGGCGGAAGCGCTGCTGCACGGAAAAATCACACTTTCGATGTGGTGTTGGCTCTCCGGACAATTAGAGATCCGAAGAAGTCACATTCGGTGGCCTCGTTCAGCGATGGGTATCACGCCATATTAGGGCGAGAGGCATTCACAATTTTCAAGCAATACCTCATTACGGGTACATGAAGCTCAAAATGCAGGCCCGGCGGAATAATCACTCTCGCTAGTGATCCGGACATAGCACTCGCGCGCGAAAACAAGACGGCTGCACTAGCCCTCGAGGCACTATCCAAAGCCTTAGCGGCAAAGGAACTCACTGGCGCTTCACTCTCACGGTGAAGCAGGGGCGGCGTGATACTTGATAAAAGATCCAAGTCCACCTCCTTCAAACCAGCGAGATGAGATAATAAAATTCCAGGTCCATCCAGCGGACCCAACAAAACGGCCTCCATCGGAGCGCAGTTGAACCCGAAGTTGGCGCGCCGCCTGCGCGAATTCGCCGGGAAAATTGGGATATCTTCTTTGGCATCCTTCCGGACATGCCGGAATCCCCATGAGTTGGCGAACACAGCCTAAACATCCTAAAAGTTTAAGCCGATCAACAGGCTCTTGACGATTTTCAGAGCCCAAAAGGCGAGGCAATGGGAGAAAGCTAGCCAAACTATTGGAAGCGGATTCATTAGAGATATCAAACATCCGGATTGGCTAGCAAATTTGGTGATGGTACCAAGAAGGATAAATCTGGCGCCTCGTAGCCGATTTTAAAGACCTCAATAAAGCTTGCCCAAAGGATCCTTCCCTCTCCCGCATCGATCAAATTATCGATGCCACGGCGAAACACGATTCGTTGTGCTTCACGGGCGCATACTCGGCTATCATCAAATCAAGATGGCGGAAGCGAACCAAGCATAGCGGCATTTATCCTCCATATGGACCATTACGCTTCAACACGATGCCGCCGGACTCAAAAGCGCGGCGCAACATATCGGCGCATGATTCAAACATGTCGGCTGCGGATCGGCAAAAGCGATCGAGGCATCGTGAGCGGCGTGGTCGTCAAAACAAAACTGCGTCAAAACTTTAGTAGGCGATTTGAGGCTCACATTCGACAACCTCGAGCATATGACATCAAGCTGAATCCGGAAAAATGCGTTTTGGCGTACCGGCGGGAAAGGCTGCTGGGCTTCATCGTATCCGGTAGAGGAATTGAAGCAAATCCGGCTAAAATCCGAGCTCATCACGGTTGGATGTTCCAAAGACCTCAAGCAAATACAAAATTAACGGGATCGTGGCAGCCTTAAGCGCTTTATCTCCCGTTTAGGAGAAAAGGCATTGCCCTCTATCGCCTCCTCGGTATGCACGAACACCAGTGGGCGGATGCACGCCCTTCTTGGGACTTCGAAGAAATAAAGGCCATATCGGCAACAAATCTGGTCTGACTGCGCCCACTTTAGGCGAACCAATGTTGTTATACATCGCAGCAAGCGCATCAAGTTATAAGCGCGGTCCTCGTCGTCGAGCAGTGACGAAGGGCATAAATTCCCTCTTCAAAAACCGGTGTACTATGTATCCCTTGTGTTAACCCCTGCAAATCCGTTACCCGCACTATCAAAAGATAGCATATCACGGTGTTCATGGCGTCTCAGCTCGGCACTACTTTCAAGAGTGCTCGATATGATGGCCTCTGAAGTACCACTCAATGACATTATAAATAACCGCGGCATAGCAGGCAGGATAGCAAAATGGGCCATTGAGCTCTTACCATTCGACATCACTTACAAACCTCGGCGAGCTATAAAGTCACAAGTTTTGGCTGACTTAAATGCGCGAATGGACGAGCGAGAACTCCCTAAAATGCAGGCGCATACTCAATTGGACTATGCATTTCGCGGCTCCAAAATGTTGGCGGATGGGGGCTGGTGTCGTCTTGGCGTCCCCACGGGAGATCTGATCCGATATATACTTCAAATAATGTACAGACTCCAACAATGTGGCGAATCTGAGGCCTGTTACGGTCTCCGGATGGCGGTCTCCATGGGCATTCAGCGCCTAGAGGTGCGCGAGGACTCAAACCTAGCAATATCCCAAATAAGCGGAGACTTGGCGCCAAGGATCGAAAATGGCAGCATATCATAGCGCTGTCCTAAAAATGTCAGCTCGGTTTGAAGGACTTGAATTCCATCACATAGCCGAGATAATAACCAGCGGCGGCGTCTGCGCGCGCCGGTGTGAAAGCGTGATGTTGTCCTCAAATATCTTCTGGAGCGGCTCTTCAAGCCATCCGTACTACGGGAAGAGAGTCGGTAGTGACAAACCGGAGAAAACCGCACCAACGGTGATTGGCGGATGACATAACACCCTCATGCGTTATAATGGCGGTAATCACCGCGTGGGACAGAACCTTTCTAGCCTACTTACTTTGGCATGAACTTCCGAAGACCAAAATGAGGCCTGCTGCATAGTCCGTGATCGAAGGCCTACAAGGTCCATGAGGAGAACTTTATAAGAAAAGTACCACGGAGTCCTTCAAGGTGTATCTCCGAATAAGAAGGCGAAACCTCTGGCTGAAATTCATGCGGACTAGGCGGACACCACGCAGCAGCCGGGCCCTTGTAGGAAGGCATTCCGTCTGCGAGTTTTATTGGCGGCGGCTCGGGCGAGGCCTACGGGGCTTGGTCAGCGATCGTTGGTTGTCGACTCTTTGCTAATCGAGCCATATGCCACCCGCCCTCAAAACCATACCCATTACGGCGTTCGCGGTGCAGGGGCTTGACATGGTTAGACCCTTAAAGGGAACCCACAAGAAAAAATACCTATTGGTCATGGTGGATAAGTTCACCAAATGGATAGAGCCAAACCGGTCAAAGCGGCGAGTCGGACCGGTGATAGACTTTATATCGGGGTGGTACACCGTTCTGAGTCCCCCAGCATCATCACCGACAAGCGGCACGAACTTCACGGCCGATGAGGTTAAGTCATGGTGCAAAAATATGGGCATCAAGCTCGACTATCGTCGATCTATCACCCTCAAACCAGCGGTCAAGTGGAAAGAGCAAATGGTCTAATAATGGCGGCATTAAACCCGGACTAGTGAGGTCACTCACTAAATCCGACGCCACAATGGGTCGAGGAGCTCGACTCCGTACTCACGGGGCTGCGGACAACGTCTAACCGTACTACGGATTCACACCATTTTTATGGTATCTGGCGCGAAGCGCAGTCTTGCCTGTGACATTATTCATGACTCACCTCGAGTGCGCATGTATGAGAAGAGAGGCGAGCTTGATCGGCGGGACAGCTGGACACATTGGAGGAAGAGCGTGACATCGCGAAGGCTCGTTCCGCATTCTATCGGCAGCAGGCCGAAGATATCAAAGCGAAATGCGGGCCAAGACTTACAGCGTTGGTGAACTAGTTCTCGCTGCCGGACAAGAAAAGGACAAGCTCAAGCCGGATGGGAGGGCCCCTTCATTATCGATCAAATCTTGACCGTGAACATACCGTCTATGAAATCGTCGGATAACCGTCTCGAGCGAACCCATGGAGCGCAGCCCGCCTCAAGCGATTCTATGCCTAGCGCCCGGACTAAGAGTTCGTCCCCTTCCCCGTCAAATTTTTATACTTGGCTGTCTTTTGTTTCTCTTTATATCCTTTTCATAAAAGCCCTTCGGGCATATTTTAGCATTCTTTGCATCGCATGATGTGCCATCCGCACTCATTATCCTGAGGGCTTCTTTTCTGAAGCTCAATTATATGGGTTTCATACCCAACACATGTGTCAAGCTTCCATGTACCTTTTACTCGCCATTATATGCATCGATATGACTTAAGTTTTGGCCAAGCTGGGTTGCGGCTCTGTGCTTACCCCTCGTGCCGATTGTTCGGCTAGGAGGTAAAGGAGCACCTCTGCGATTATTCTTGCGGGTCGGCGGATGTGTACCTCGGTAGGTGAAGCAAAGCTAGTGTTCTTAAGGGAATATTGATTCGGTGACTTAAAGATGACTTTTTACCTATTTATCTATTTGCCCCGGATGTTTCTGCTTTCTTTGCGGTCGGACATGCACTTTAGGGCATGCCTCCCAGCGAAAAGAACCCTTAGCGGAACTATTCTCCTGGAAGATGTTTCTTACTAACCATGTAATATAACATAACTAGTTGGGCACTTATGCGATAAAGCACTCATGACCCCTCGCTTTGGTCTCCATGCATACCACGGTTGCTTCTTAACCAAAAAGGTATTCGGACACACTCAGGACTCTAGGGTCCGAGGTCGAAGCGAAAAGGTCGGCAAAGACAAGCGATCGACAATCCGGCTAGAAGGCATTTCACATGTCACTTCTAAGGATAACATACATTGTCAAATCTATTGATTGTATTCCTCCTCAATCCCGTCTAACAGGCTGTCTAGTTCTGATCCGTTGGGAAAATTTAGCAACCAACTCTACTTGGCTGTACACTAAACTCACGAGGATCTCCTTCCCCCGGGCCCCACCGGTCCAACTTGGCCATGTGGTTGGGGTTAGCCTTCTTGTACAGCGTCTTCACCATGGCCCAAGCCTCCACAGCACCTTGGCGGCAAGCGAAATCTTCCACAAGCAGGCGCTGCCGCACTCCTGCAGCTTCTCCATAAGCTCCCGAGACTCTCGGGTAGGGTGAGGCTGGCCATAAAGCACGAGCGATGCCGCTCATTACTGCCGAACTTCGTTCGAGTAGCTGCAACAGTTCGGGAAGTTGATCACCCATTGATATGGGCATCTCCTCTGCGGGGCGACCCGTGAGTATACCTACAAGACATATCATGTCAAAATACTTCCTCGCCGAACTCTTCTTTTCAAAAGTTCGCTCAAGCACTACTATATATGCTTGCAGAAGCGCTGATTCTCCTGCGGGCCGGACAGCTCGGCACTGTCGCCCTTCAGCTCTTCTCCGAGCTTGGCGTTGGCATCTTGGAGCTTGTTCCTTTCTGCTGAACCCTATTCAGCACACTCTCGCCGACCTTTAGTGGCGTATATCTGCTTGTCCGGATCTTGTCGTGGCACTACAATGTCATTATTAGACTAAGCGCGCCGCGCCGCAGTGCTTATATTTATTAATACAAATGTGTTACCGGGGAGGGTCTTTCCGTCTCCTCCTGCGGCACCAATCTTGACCTCAAGTTGGGCCTTGCAATCTTGCAGCTCCGAGACAGTTAGGCGTTCTTCTCGTTAAGTGCTGAAATTTCCAATGATCCTTAAATCAGTTAGCATAACTAATTTAAGTCTCGAGAACTCTTGGTATATACAACCATTAAAATTCCCTTACCGTATGTCTTGCACATCTTTGCTCCGTAGCTCTGGTAAAAGCATTTTGAGCAGCACGGAGATCGCGTCCCTGCGTTAAAGGCATCCAATGCCTCGGGGAAAAGCGCTTCTTGAAATCTTGTCGTGGCGCCTATGGTTCATAGCGCTCTCCACCTTAGACTTGGTGGCGGACGGTCTGTCGGTATCCTCCGTTGGAGAAGGATCCGGCTCGCGTCTTCGCTTGCCTCCCCTCGGTCCGGCTGGGCACTGGCGTGTTGGTCGGATCGGCAACTCCTACGTTCGCGATCCGGCGGCGCTTTTCTTCTACAAAGATCATGAGCACTCGGCGTTTCCTCGGGCGTCGCTCTAAAAATTCAAATCTGAGCTATACCTTTGCGGCGGCGTTTCCGTCGCCTTCTGCGCTCCTTTTCGCTTTCTGGTTGGATGGCCTCTGTGGATCAAGCCGCCGCGAGCTCGACTCTGCCGTAAAGGCGCTACGCAAAATACCATCGTTCGATCGAGAGATGGGCGGGGAAGAGATACCGGTGTCCGGACTTGATCGCGGTCACAGGAAGCGGACTTAGTCCGGGTAGTCTGCCATAATGGCGACCAAAGCATTGTCTATCTTTGAGTGGTGATACACCCGTCGATCAGCTCCACCTCGATGTCGGGTCCTCTTGGAGGCCGGCCCGATGATCCTTCCGGATCCTCGGGTTGCGGGCGGGACTCACCATGTCCTCCACAGTCCGGCGTAGATCCTGCGCCGAAGACATAATATAAAGCTTAAACTTGGCTTGGGTTGAGCCCTTCAAGGTGTTCACTTACCCATCCTCAGGGTTGATCATGGAAAACCCGTTCAAAGGTTCGTTCGAAGAAATCCTCCTTCTCCCCTTATACAGGCGGACGGGATCTTTGCGAGATCCTCGGTCGAATCCGACCCCTTCTTGCGGCCGTGCGGGTAACATCGTCTTCCCGTTGAAATCCCACATAGGGTGACCTCGTATTGCGGTGGCTGTACCCTCGCTTGATGCATGTCGCCATGACTCCGATCATGGTCAAGCGAAATGAGCCATGATCTTATCCGGCCCATCAAGTAATGGGCGCTCTTGTCTTCCTCAATCGGGGCTCATGAGGCGCCGGTGGCGTTCTTCAAGGGAAGCGATACTAAACTCCGGGAGGCGATCCGGGATGGATCGGTAGAAGCGTCTCAATATAAAACCACTCAGAGGCGATCTTGGACGCCTTCTTGGGAGTGTCGGATAGGTATCGGTCCGACAATCGCCATATTTGGCGCCGCCCACTTGATAAATGGACCCCTGGTGAGAGCAGTGCGAGGCAAAACAACCTCTTCCACAATGCAAAATGGGGCTCGATGCCGGGAACAGCTCATAAAAGAGCTACATAGCCCGCGATATGCACGGGCGAGGCGGGCGTGGGTGATGGGCTGAGTCGTAGAACTTGAAGCCAGCGGAGGAGCGGATGTATTAAATCCGAGTCCCTTATCGAGATAGGGGCCGAAGCACTCGCTCCTCCTTATTGGGGCTTGGGTGTCCTCCACCTGCCTCCCACCTTGATAAGTAACCAGTCCGGCCCGATTTGGAACCATAATGGTGGAGGAGAAATCCCTCCGTTTGGAGCTTCACTAGCTCATTGTGCGAAATAGAGCACCTCCTCCAATTCCCGGCGGTGGGCTGGGGCCCAGCGTGAAGAAGAGCGCGTTGATGATCCATGGTGGAATGGATTTCTAGGTCGGGCGCCCGATGGAGTGTCTGCGGGAGGAAGGCGGTGCGGTTTGGATCTGGATTCTTGCCTCTTTTATAGGCGGACGACTTCGCACAATTAGGGGTGAAATGCAAAAGACACCACGACTTTTTCGCATTAAATGCGGCAGCGTGGAAGAGGGCCATTATTTGGCGTAGAAGCGAGAACACAGTATTCAAGATGAAGCGGACACTATTCGGCGGTACATGGAATTTGAAGGAGAACCGCCTTGCGCGAAGACTATAAACCACATTTGGACTTATCGTCATTGAAGCCTGGTTAGGGAGACTCTTGAGGAGTCTGGACTAGGGGTGTCGAACAGCGGACTATCAATATCCGCGGACTCCAAGACTACGAAGATACAAGATTGAAGACTCGGCTCGTGTCAGGATGGTACTTTCCTTGGCGTGGAAGGCAAGCTTGCAATCTGGATATGTAGATCTCCTACCATTGTAACCGACTACGTGTAACCCTAGCCTCCTCCGGTGTCTATATAAGCGGAGGCTTTGATCCGTGGGACGACATACATCTAAACAATCATACCATAGGCTAGCTTCTGGGGTTTAGCCTCCTTGATCTCGTGGTAGATCTACTCTTGTACTACCCATATCATCAATATAAATCAAGCGGGGCGTGAGGTTTTACCTCCATCGAGAGGGCCGAACACAGGTAAAACATTGTGTCCCTCGTCTCTTGTTACCATCCGCCTAGGCGCACAGTTGGGACCCCCTACCGAGATCCGCGGTTTGACACCGACAAGGGCGAACACAAGCCCTGCCTCCCGCCCGCTTCGTCCAACTGTGCGCGTTGACAGCGCCCTTGTAGCGTGGAGTCGCGCCGGGCCAGCGCCCCCTTCGGCCTCACCTCACCGCAATTCCGGGCCATGGCCCATGGTGAGGCCACCTCCAGCGCCCTCCCGTTTTTTTCGTTGTTGGGCCAGCCAGATTCGGCCTAGTGTTTTTTCCTTGCCTGCGATTTTGTCCATTATCCAGTGAACAACGAATTTGCAGAAAACCTCTCATATATCATACATTTAATAACTCACAAACCATGCATCGGATTAAAATGATTTTAACATGTAAAATGCTTAGAATTTTGTGTACGTTAATAATATGCCACTTTCATCTATGTTTGAAATGTTTAATTTGCTGTTTGTTTAAATTTGCTTAAATTCCATGTTAAAATGATTTATTTCATAACTAAATAACCGTAGCTCGGTTTTAAATAAACTTTATGTGTAAATGGGGTGGAAAAATGCCTAGTTTAACATGGTGCACTTTATTTTCCTGTTTAACAACCTTAAAATATGTTTTAGGCCAGAACAGTACCAAATTCGAAATATGGACATGGGGATTTTCCGGAAATGTTGTTTGTTGTTCCGGTCTCATTTAAACTTGCCTAAATAGTTAGTTTACTTTTGTTACACCCCTTGCCATGTTTAACAACATTTAACATTGTTGCGTACCTAAACGAGAGCGAACTAAATATTCGATGTGGTGTTTTGTCAATATGCAACTCGTTGCATATTGAGCTCCACTAACTTGTAATCTTGTTTGTTGCACTTTGCCATGCCATGCCTCATTAAACGGACATGCATCATACTTGATTGTGCATCATGCCATATTTATGCTTGTGTGGTTACCATGTTGTTTGTTTCTTTCGGTGTTGCTTCTTAGTTCGGTAATGTTGCGATTGTGAGGATTTGTTCGACTACGCCCGTTCGTCTTCTTCATGGACTCGTTCTTCTTCCTAAGCGGGATTTCGGGCAAGATGACCGCTACCACGGATCTCACTACTATCATTGCTATGCTAGTTGCTTCGTTCTATCGCTATCTTTGTGCTACCTATTACTGTTTATCAAGCCATCCCACATTGCCATGAACCTCTAACCTTTGACACCTTTCCTATGCAAACCCTTTGTTTGGCTATGTTACGCTTTTGCTCAGCCCTCTTATAGCGTTGCTAGTTGCAGGTGAAGTTGAAGATTTCTCCATGGTGGACAGGATTTTGGTTGGGATATCACAATATCTCTTATATTATTAATGCATCTATATACTTGGTAAAGGGTGGAAGGCCCAACCTTGGTTTACCATTTGCCTCACCACCACCTATACATTTCCTTGGGTCGGCCAACCAGAGGTCATCTTTATTTAGCCCCGGGCGATGCTTGTCTAAGTGCTGGTTCGAACCGAAATGAACTGCGGGGCCCCTTAGAAACTTCGAGGTTTGGTTTTACTCGTAGGATGTCTCATCGGTGTTTCCACGAGCGAGATATGTGCAGCTCCTATCGGGATTGTCGGCGCTTGTCAGGCGGCTTTGCTGGTCTTATTTTACCATTGTCGAAATGTCTTGTAAACCGGGATTCAGGCTGATCGGGTCTTCACGGGAGAAGGTCTATTCGCCGTTGATCGCGAGAGCTTGTCATGGGCTAAGTTAGGACACCCTGCGGGTATAAACTTTCGAGGCCGTGCAGCGGTTATGGCAGATGGGAATTTGTTAATGTCGGTTGTAGATAACTTGACACGGATCGAATTAAAATGCATCAACGCGTGTGTAGCCGTGATGGTCTCTTCTCGGTAGTCCGGAAGTGAACACGGTTTACAGGTTATGTTTGGCGTAAGTAGGTGTTCAGGATCACCTCTTGATCATTGCTAGCTTCACGACCGTTCCTTTGTTTATCTTCTCGCTCTCATTTGCGTATGTTAGCCACCATATCATGCTTAGTCGCTGCTGCAACCTCACCACTTTACCCCTTCCTTTCCCATTAAGCTTTGCTAGTCTTGATACCCATGGTAATGGGATTGCTGAGTCCTCGTGGCTCACGGATACTTCAAAACCAGTTTGCGGTGCCTATGTTGTCGGCGGTGGCCATGACCAAGCTCAAGGAGGAGCTCGATGAAGATCTTGCCCTTTGGTGTTGTTTCGTTCTAGTTGATCAGCAGTGGAGCCCAGTTGGGGTCGATCGGGGACCTTTGTTGCATTTGGGGTAGTCTTCTTTTATTTTGGTTCCGTAGTCGGACCTTGATTGTATCTGTATGATGTAATGCTTTACTCATGTATTGTGTGAAGTGGCGATTGTAAGCCAACTATGTATCTCTTTCCCTTATGTATTACATGGGTTGTGTGAAGATTACCTCACTTGCGACATTGCTTTCAATGCGGTTATGCCTCTAAGTCGTGCTTCGACACGTGGGAGATATAGCCGCATCGAGGGCGTTACAATATGTTCCCCATATTGTGGTGTGATAAGTCCGAACACTTTCACAAGTGCGGCACCCCGAACTTATAGCATTATATGAATCGGCTCCGAATCATGTCTTGGGTCAATAGTTGGGTTTGCCCGGCTCCCATGTTTTGGTGCCTTACGTTCCATGCAGCCGGCTAAGGTGGCCTTTGGGAGAACCACTGCGATTGCGCCCGGTTGATCGGGCGGCGCCTCGATGGAAAGCTAAAGCTGGCGGCATGATAAGGCGAGGCTGGTGGCTGTTAGAGAGGTTTTCTCGGGTCATAAAGACTCATGCCGCTTGACGAAGTTCGGACAATGTCCGGCGAAGGCGTGGATAGCGCCCGGTTGACCTTCGAATACCGGGGCTTCGCCGAAATTAAAATTATAAATTCTATGGCTAAGTGAGAGTGTTCAAGCATTATAAGTCCGGTTGCCTTGTTACATTTGTGTTGGCGCCTCCTAGATGGACCCAAAATGGGAACAAGAGCGCTCAAGGTTATCCCAAACACCCGGCACTTTCGTGGCTTGGGGCTGAAACCAATGACTTGCCATCTCTCAGATTTTATACGGCCGCCTGAAGGTAATATTTTAAATTAAACAAGCGTTGTAATCGCACATGAACAAAGTCTCGGCGCAAGGATAATACATAACGAGTCGCTCAAAGTTTACATTTACAGGGCACTCATCCGCAATATCGCGGGCTCCTTGAGGATTGTTTTACAATACATTTCGAGCGTCGACACTCCTTGCCGGTGGCGGTGGGTCCGTGAAGCTTCTCCGCATCCAACTTGCCCCAATGCACCTTTGTGCGGGCAAGGGCCAGCAACACCTTCAATAGGCGGAGGCGCTTGATGACCTCCACCCGGGGCATGCATCCACCAGCTGCCCACGAGGCCAAAGTAGCTCCAGGGCATGGCCTGTCGAGGCCTGAGCCGGACTATAAGGCCCTTCATGGCCTCCTCGGCTACCTTGTGGAGTTCGACCAGGTGCCTTAATTTGGTCGTTTGAAAGGCGCGGGTGTCCGGCCTCGGCGTACTAAGACCAGAAGACTTTTTACGTCGAGCTCCCTCCTCGCCACGATAGAATGCGGTGGCATCGGACGCCTCTGCGGTAGATGCAGCATACTGGAGAGCTCGAATGCGGGTAAGTGTCGGGTATTTTACATTAACATGCTTGCTTTGCATGAAAAATGCCTTACCCGCTGCTATCTTCTTCACATCCTCAACCTCCTGAAGGGCCTTACGGGCCTCGGCCTTGGCGGACTTGGCACTTTCGAGGCCGAGGCAAGCTCGGACTCTCGAGTCTTGGAGTCACGCTCCAAACTCTCATGCTTCTCCATGAGCACGGAGCTCTTGCGTACTTCCACCACCGTGCCTCCTGCTTCTCTTGCTCTTCCCTCTCCGGCGGCCGCCTTGCGTTCGACCCGCGGACACAGCATCTTCAGGGGCTGCCACCTCGTTAGTGGCCCTGCAATACCCATATTATCCTTGTTAATTTTATTGCAGCAAAATCCTTTTTCTGTATGGTAACTATTCAAAGTGGTGTGACTCGCCTTCTTTATCCTCGAGCTGCTTCTTGGCATGGCCGAGCTCTTGCTCGGACCGCTCGAGATCCTTCTTCAACACATCGACTTCCGCCGATAGTCTGGCGAGGTCGGCAGCGCACTGCAAACCCATATTGACATATTTTAAGCAACCTGCGTATATCTTGTTAGATCCTCAGCCGGCTTTTCTTTCGAACACCGGGCCGAGCATCGGGACTCTTGTCTATGCGGTATTACATTACATATTTTAACTTCTTACCTCAAAGCTTTGTTAGAAGGCTGCTACTGAGCTTCGGTCGGCCCGCTTTTGGTGGTGAACCTTTTGAATCACCGCACTCATGATAGTGCGGTGTTCTTCTCGATGGAAGCACCTTTAAGCGCCTCCAACAAGTTATCCGGCGCCTCCGGTTGGGCGAGGCCGCCCGGTGTCCGCAGTCTTGCCCTTCTTCGAAGGGGCGCTTGCGGACTCTGGAACCCTGCGGAGTTCGATGTAGAGTCGGCGCAAAGTCCGAGGAGGCTGCAGCGGCGCCTCGGGCCTCCTCTGATGGGTCCCTCTGGGATCCCACCTCGGTGTCCTCGCTGGCGCGTGGGGTAGAGGCAGTCGGAAGTGAATCCACATCCGACGGGGCCAACGACCCGCTCGATGAATCGGGGAGATCGTCATCGGCCTGACTACGGACATATGCAGCATTAAGGACACTACGCGACACGAAATAAATTGCATATAAAGGATCCGGATACTTACGATCTTGCCGGATGCCTGGCCCTTGGAGGCCACTCATCCTCGCCAACGGTGGTGTTGGCAAAACTGTCCGGGGGGATAGTCCTCCCCCTCTTGGACCCTTTGGCCTCCCCTATTGGGGAAGCCTTCCTCTTCTTCTCTCCCTCCTCCGGGAGAGTCCTCTTCCTCCTCCTGCGTCTTGGGGAGAGTCCGTCTCGTCGTCGGGCCGCTGATTCTGGGAACTCTTCGAGTCGCGGCCACCTTCTTGGCCTTCTTCTCGGAACCACGTGCGGTGCGGAACCAGCAACCCTTCTAGCGGGCATTCACTGGGTCTTCTGGCATGGGAGCCGGGCTGATAAGTCGCTTGGCCTTCTCCATCCATTCCTGTCAAAGGAAAAGAAAGAATGAAACCCCTCTAGAATCAATTTGATTACCACAAGTGTCCCGTAAAGGGTTGAATCACTTACCTTGTCGGCGGATGCTGCGAGCAAAATCCAGCGATCTTACATGCAGCGGATCACGGGGCTTGGCGCTATAAATAGCACCCTCCGAGCGCCTTCATATATCGTATCAAAGAGCCCGCTTAGTTCACGGTGCTGTTCGGATTGAACTCCCAGATTGAATGCCCGTTCTTGGCATGGGAGAATCCGGCGGATGAGCATGACTTGGACCCGTCGGCGAGCTGAGCTTACCGCTCACCGGCTTACGGATGCGAGCTCGGAGTCCGTCACCTCGCCGGATTGCCCCCTGCAAGCCCTTCTCTTTCCGGAGGTGAGCTGCGTGGGGCGCCGAGATCTAAACTTCGGGGCGCTGCCCATGTGGGCTTCGCAGCGGCTCGGTGATATAGAACCACCCGATTGCCACCCTTGGCGGAGTCCACGAAGCCGCCGAGCCAAGGGCGTTGGGCGACTTACCCAACATGGCGCCTCCGCATTCGCTTGCGTGCCCTTCACAACCTTGGCAGCGTTGAAGGTCTTGAGCCACATGCCAAAGTGGGGCGGATGCGAGGAAGGCCTGCGCACCGCGGCGATAGCGCCGAGATGTTGAGGATGAAGTTGGCGCCGGATCGTGGAAATCCGGGCGTAGTAAACATGATCCCCGGACAAATGGAGTGCGGTGCAAAGCCCGATCCACGGAGGAAGTGGGGAGGAAGCGACCCTCTCATGGGGCCCGGGGTAGGGATGAGCTGCCCCTCGTCGGGCGGCCGATGCACAATATCGCTGGAAAGGTATCCGGCGCTGCGCAGTTTGGTGATGTGCTCCTCCTTAACGGTGGAGGCCAACCATTTGCCTCCCGCTCCGGACATATTCGGAGAAGGTTGGGGCGAGATGTGCGAGCTTGGGCGTTGGAGCTTGAGTACGCAGAGATGGATAAGCAAAGGAGGAAGAAGGCGTAGATGAGAAGGTAAATCCTTATCCCTTATATATGGCGGGGCCGAAAACTATCGTCCCCACCAGCTGATAAAACTAAGCTTATCTCCCAGCGCCACCATCAATGGCGCGGTTGGGTTACCCGTCCGTATTGATGGGAATCCCGAATAAGGGAACACGATCTACTGCTTCAACAAGGCGTGCCAAAAACGCTTAGCTAAGCGTCTGAGGTGGTATAGTAAAAAGCGATTCAAACAAAGGCTTGGTAGCGATGTGATGTCACGCCGCGTATCGTCGGCCAGATTGGACTGGTGTACATTTTATTCTCTCTCGGTGGAATGTGGAATTTATTTTGCGAGCGGACACTATCTGGTGTTCATGATCTTCTGGATTATTCAAGGAAGAACCCGCCTTGCAATGCCCGAACATTATCGCGCGGACTTATCGTCATTGAAGCTTTGGTTCAGGAGACTCTTGAGGAGGCTGGACTAGGGGTGTCTGACAGCGGACTATCATCGTCGCGGACTCCAAGACTACGAAGATACAAGATTGAAGACTCATCCCATGTCAGGATGGGACTTTCCTTGGCGTGGAAGGCAAGCTTGCAATCTGGATATGTAGATCTCCTACCATTGTAACCAACTCTGTGTAACCCTAGCCTCCTCTGGTGTCTATATAAACGGAGGGCTTTAGTCCGTGGGACAACATACATTACAACAATCATACCATAGGCTAGCTTTAGGGTTTAGCCTCCTTGATCTCGTGGTACATCCACTCTTGTACTACCCATATCATCAATATTAATCAAGCGGGATGTGGGTTTTACCTCCATCGGGAGGGCGAACACAGGTAAAACATCGTGTCCCTCGTCTCTGTTACTATCCGCCTAGGCGCACAGATTAGGGACCCCCTACCGAGATCCGCGGTTTGACACCGGCAGTCATCGACATAAAACCACTCCGAAGGCAGTTCTCGGTGCATACAGGGAGTACCGGATAGGTATCCGGTCTCGAACCACTTGACATATGGATTCTCTCTGGTTGCAAGGGACAAGGCAGAACAACTTCTTTCATAACCCAAAGTGAGCCTCACAGCCTAGAAATAGCTCACAAAGGGCGACGTATCCTGCTATATGCAGCCTGGAGGCGGTGAAGTTATCTGATTTGGAGGCGTAGAACTCCGGGCAAGTGAAGAAATGGGTGGATAGGAAACCAGACGCCCCTTAGTAGATGCAGGATGAGGCATACTCGCTCCTCCGGGGAAGTATTAGGAGATCCCTCCGCTTGCTCCCTGCCATTTATAGGTGGCTATTCCGGCTCGGACGGGGACCATGAACGCCGGTGGGAGAAACCCTTGGGTCTGTAACTTTATCAAACGGCTGTGAGGGACTGAACACTCTTCCCAGTCACCCGTCTTGGAGCGAGGAGAGTGAGAAGAAGAGCTGTAGCGACCGACCATGTTGGAATGGTTTTTCCGGAGCACTCTATTGGATGCTTGCTCGAGGGAAGAGGATGAGGTTTGGATTTGAGAATCCCCGTCTCTTCAAATAGATGGTTAACCTATCGGACCGGGGGGTGGCAAATGCAAAAATGCCTTGGCTCCTCCCATTAAGCTCGACCGTGGAGATGGTCATTATTGAGCCACGAAGCCGAGGAGTACAACATGGATGGGAAGCGGGACACTATACATCATGTGGTATTTTGGAGTATTGGAGATGGAACCCGCCTTGCAATCTGAAGATAAAACTGGCGCGGACTCATCGTCATTGAAGCACGGTTCGAGACTCTTGAGGAGTCTGGATTAGGGAAGTATCCGGACAGCGAACTATATACTTTGTCGGACTGTTGGGCGTGAAGATACAAGACTCAAGACTCCGCCCGTGTCGAATGGGACTCTCCTTTGCGTGGAAGACAATCTTGGCTATCCGGATATTATATTTCCTTCCTTATAGCTGACTCCATATAAACCCTAGCCCTCTCGATGTCTATATAGGCCCGGAGGGTTGGTCATAGAGGAACGATCACAATCATAATCATCATAGGCTAGCTTCTAGGGTTTAGCCTCTACGATCTTGTGGTAGATGAACGCTTGTACTACTCATATCATCAATATCAATCAAGCAGGAAGTAGGGTTTTACCTCCATCAAGAGGGCCCGAACCTAGGTGAAAATTGTGTCCCTTTCCTCTTGTTACCATCAGCCTAAGACGCACAGATCGGGACCCCCTAACCGAGATCTGCCGGTTTTGATCTCGACACCCCCCACCCTCATGGGCCCCTCGAGCGTCCACCGACCTACTTCTTCCACCTATATATACCCACGTAACCTGAAACCAGCGAGGAGCACCATGAAAAACTATCTCCATCGCCGTAACCTTTTGTATCTGCGAGATCCCATCTTGGAGCCTTCGTCGGTGCTCCGCCGGAGGGGGAATCGACCATAGGGGGCCTCTACATCATCTCCAAGGCCCTTCCAACGAGTTGTGAGTAGTTTTACCACAGACCTTGGGGTCCATAGTTATTAGCTAGATGGCTTCTTCTTTCTCTTTAAATCTCAATACAAAGTTCTCCTTGATCTTCTTGGAGATCTTCGATGTAACTCTTATTTGTGGTGTGTTTGTCGAGATCCGATGAATTGTGGGTTTATGATCAAGTTTATCTATGAGAAATATTTGAATCTCCTCCGAATTCTTTTATGTGTGATTAAGTTATCTTTGCAAGTCTCTTCGAATTATCAGTTTGGTTTGGCCTACTAGATTGATCTTTCTTGTAATGGGAAAAGTGCTTAGCTTTGGGTTCAATCTTGCGGTGTCCTTTCCCGATGTGTGAGGAGCAGCAAGGCACGTGTTGCATTGTTGCCATCGAGGATAAAAGATGGGGTTTATATCATATTGCATGAGTTTATCCCTCTACATCATGCCATCTTTCTTAATGCTCTGTTCTTTATGAACTTAATACTCTAGATGCATGTTGGATAGCGGTCGATGTGTGGAGTAATAGTAGTAGATGCAAGGCGGAGTCGGTCTACTTGTCGCGGACGTGATGCCTATATACATGATCATGCCTAGATAATCTCATAATTATTCTCTTTTCTATCAATTGCTCGACGATAATTTGTTCTTACGTAATACTTATGCTATCTTGGAGAAGCCACTAGTGAACCTATGGCCCCCGGGTCTATCTTTTATCATATATAAGCTTTCAATCTACTTTTATTTGCATCTTTACTTTTCTAATCTAATCATAAAAGTACCAAAAATATATTTATCTTATCATATTATCTCTATCAGATCTCAGTTTGCAAGTGGCCGTGAAGGGATTGACAACCCCTTTATTGCGTTGGTTGTGAGTTCTTGTTTGTTTGTGTAGGTGCGTGGGACTTCTGAGGAGCCTCCTACTGCATTGATACCTTGGTTCTCAAAAATTGAGGGAAATGCTTACGCTACTTTGCTACATCACCATTTCCTCTTCAAGGAAAACCAACGCAAGCTCAAGACATAGCAAGAAGGATTTCTGGCGCCGTTGCCAGGGAGGTCTTCACTCAAGTCAAGACATACCAAGTACCCATCACAAACTCATCTCCCTCGCATTAAATTATTTGCCATTTGCCTCTCGTTTTCCTCTCCCCACTTCACCATTGCCGTTTTATTCGCCCTCTCTTTCCCACTCTCCTTTCTCTTTTGCTTTGTCTTTAGTTAAGCTCGCCATCATATGCGAAATTGGGGAGATTATAGTTGATAAGGACAATAATGATAACATGGAAAATTCTAATGCTCCTGCTGAGGAACCCCCTATCTTACATACTAAAAAGTTTCGAATCGGTAGTGGTAATATTACTGGAAAAGGGTTATTCAAGATTTCTTTACTTGTGCCGGTGCTTTACCTTCTATGGGAAGTTCTATATTGCATAGAACTAGTAGTCTTGCAGATGCTATCGCCATGCTTATAGTTGAACTTGAAAGACAGTTTATGCACATGCATCCTTGCATACAAATAATTTTCCTAGAATTTTCTAATATTGAGCATTCTTCTATTAAGCGCGCAGCTACTATCTTCTTGACACATGAGTTTAGATTTATAATAAAAGAAGCCAAAAAGAATTTTTTGCACTATAGGGTGGGCCATGGCCGTCCTCCCATAGAGCGATCCTCTTCGATCAGAGAAACTATCGTTTCAATCTTTGGACTATATTGCTTTTAATGAAAACCTTAGAAAAAAGGTTCCTACCGCTGTTCTAGTTGATAAAATTTCTGAACTCAATAATGATTTTGCTATTCGAAATAATTAGCTAGGATACTCTCTTGAGTGTAGACTCAATAGGTTTTGTCAAAATAATATTTATAATGATGAATTGGTTGTGCAATATGAAGGGCCAAGGGAGGAACCCATACCTCCTGAGATTGATCTCGGGGACTTTTGTCCCATTAAATTTAGCCCTTTTGATTACTTTTGCTTGCCTCAAAGAAAACTTGCTGCTGAACGTAGAGAATATGAGATGATTTTTCGTGATCTATCTTATTATTATGGCACTACTTAGATCTATCCCGCTTTTGTGCCTAGCTAGGGCGTTGAAAAATAAGCGCTAATTGAGAGCAACCAATTTTATTTTTGTTTTTTGTTTTTTGCTTCTGTTTAGTAATAAATTTGTCATCTACCTTCTATTTAGATGTGTTTTCTTGTTTTAATTAGTGTTTGTGCCAAGTAGAACCTATAGGATAAACTATGGTTATAGTTAATTTGATTCTGCTAAAAACAGAAACTTTGCACGCCCGAAAATAATTTATTAATTCACAGAAACGTGATTTTGCGTTGATTCTTTTTGCTGTAGATCAGTAGACAAATTTCCCAGGACTTCCTATTTTGGTAGGATTTTTAGATTTCCAGAAGTATTTGAGAGTTACAGATTCCTACAGACTGTTCTGTTTTTGACAGATTCTGTTTTTCGTGTGTTGTTTGCTTATTTTGATGCATCTATGGCTAGTATGTAGGGTATGAACCATACAGAAGTTGGAATACAGTAGGTTTAACACCAATATAAATAAAGAATGATTTCATTACAGTATATTTTGTGGTGGTTTTTCTTTCTTACACTAACGAAGCTTATGAGATTTCCTGTTGAGTTTTGTGTTGTGAAGTTTCCAAGTTTTGGGTAAAGATTTGATGGATTATGGAATAAGGAGTGTGTCGGTGTACTAAAGTAGGGGTACCTTAGTACCCCAAACTTGTGCACGTGCGATTGCAGCACCCCGCGGCAAGGCTCGCCGGGCGTCCGCCAAGACCCTCCGTCATTTCCACTTACCGCCATTCAAGAACAAAGTGTCAACCAAGTAGACAAAGCCCCGGCAAGAGGAGCTTGCCGGGAAGAACAAGGCCCGGCAAGAGGGCTTCCGGGAAGGCCAACCAAGGTGCTTCGAGAAAACTTGCGCGGCGCAGCGTCCGGCAAGGCCAGCGACCAACAAGCTTGCGGCCACGACAAAGAGAAGGGCAGCGGCGGCGCTTGCGCGGCTAGGCTCCCACTCGCACCCAAGCTCCGGTGCATCCACGGCGTCACCCGGGGCCATCCGAGAACCGCGTGGCGGTATTTGTGCAGCCATCGCGGTCGCGGTGTAAACAAAGCTGACAAGGAGGCCATCGTGGCGATCGGTGGCGCCCCTAACGGTCGTTCCTTGCCTTTGTTGGGGCGGACGGGGGGCGATAATGCCCTTGTCCCCTACCGTCGAGTTAGGTAGGGGACACTTTATTGGACACTATTGTACCAACCTGCGTTTTTACTCTTTTACCCCCTCTTTCTGCGGTGCCACCTGTTGGTACCCCTTTGAAACTATAAAGGGAGGCCCATGCGCGCGTAGAAGGGGTTCGGTTCGTGGGCGCATCAACACCACTGCGCTCACGCTCTCGAGCAAGAACAAATACAAACACAAAGCAGCGGTAGGAGTTTTATCTCTCGGAGAGCTCAAGCTGGGTAAATCCCCGCGTGCGTCGCCTCGATCTGCTCTGCGTCGCCCTCCGCTCCTTGCGGACTAGAAGGGCTCCCTGCCCCATAGGTGCTCGTGCTACCAGCCAACCCACGACATCTTTGGCGCGCGGTAGAAGCGTCGAAATCGTCGCGTGTCGATCCGGCGTGCGCCGCTACATCAACATCTTCGTCAACATGCCGCAAGAAGAAGGCTTCGGTGGTGGCTCTCTTCTGCGACCGTCCCACCGCCACGGAGCAAGCGGGCGTTAGGGTGGCGCCCGGCGGAGCGGGCGCCCGGCGGGGACTCACATCATCACCGCTCCAGAACAAAGGCCCGCAAGGTTCGCATCCGCATCCACCGCACCCCTCCGGGAGGTGCAAGATTGACTCGCCACGGTGCTCTGGCGCCCGTGCTCGCGTTGGAACAAAATAACTGGTGGGTCGCGGGGCGTTCAAGGCCAACATGCATGCCATCACGTTGGCAGCGGCGGTCGCGATGCGCTGGGCGGGATCTGCTCCTTCTAACACTGTTAGGAGTTTGAGCATGTCTCGCACCTCGCGTCGCTCACCACGCCGCCCAGAATCGAGGAAGCGCTGGCGGCCCACTGCTTCTAGATTATCCTCGATGCGAGATAAGATCGGCGGCGGAGGCGCCGCCATATAGCCTCATTGGCTTTCGCCCAGCGGCGACAAGCCCGCGAACGCAGCCGTCGAAGCAGCGGCATGGCCTTCGGCGCCAAGCGGCGCCGACGAAGACGCTGGGGGGCCACCACAGTGCACTCCCGCCCGAAAGCCAAGATCGCCAGCTTCGGCTGGGCCAACCTCGACAACGACTCCACCGCATCGTCGGGCCCGCGAGCTTGCGCGATCAGCGCCAAGTTCTTCAAACGGCACGGCACGAAACGCCTTCTTTTCGCGAAGGCGTTGAAGAAGCAGCGGCGTCAATCCGACCTGTGGCGCTGGGCCCATGTCGTTATGCATCGCCCGAGAGCCAGCGACTTCGTCTGTGATGGTTGCCCTGCATTCACCCGTGAGCTGCGGCAAGTCTAGTTGCCCAACACCAAGAACTTCAAACCGAGGCGTGCGAAGTATGATGGCAGGATACACCGTCGAGTTCCTCGGCGTCTACACCATCGCGGTGCAGGCTGCGGAGGGCGCGATGAAGATCCCTGCCAACTACTTCGGCGGTGCTCAAGCCCAGCGTCGAGATCTTGGCTCATGCACTTGCGGACGGCTCCATCTCTTCATTGGCGGACTGTGTCATCAATTTGTCGGCGCCTTCACGGTGACCACAAACCCCATAGCCATGAGAATGATCGCATCTGCTGCGTCCGAGAAGGAGGAGAGCCCCACTGTGAAATACATATAGAGGATTCGGCCGGTGCAGCGCAACATCCCGAACGTCCACCACCGCGCGAGTTATCAGCGTGTTCCATCGAGCGTCGCGTAACGCGAGATGAGGAGGAGATGTCGATGTGCAAGATTAGAGATGTCGGAGCTGTATGCTCACGGCGACAAGTGTGCCGGGTGAGGAGGGGAAAAATCCCGGAGAGGCGGCGGGCAGCGAAGGATCGGCGGTGAGGATACCGCCCGGCAAGGAAGAACCCGGAGGTGGGGCAAAGAAGAAAGGCCAAGGATGTGCTGGTTGTCCCGAGCAGTCCGTGACGGGCGGCTCCGACAAGGCCAAAGCTAGTGAGTCGGCGAGGCTGTGGTAGCCGCCGACAAAGCGGGGCAGCTCCGGCAAGCGATGGAAGATCCACCGCACAAGGGCCATGACCTCCAAGCACTGCAAGAAAGTTGAAGCGAGATGGGGAGACTCTGAAGCTAGTCTGGCCTTGACGACGGAAGGGAGAGGGAGGTGGCGGAGGATCCGGCAGAAGCTTCCCGCGGGGAGGCGCAGCTGACAAGACCAAGCCGCGGCAAGAGGCGAGCCTCCCGTGGCGCGACAAGGGCGAAGGCGAAGATGAAGATGATGAAATGGAGGAAGATGAGACCGACGACCAAGAGTTTGAGAAAGCTGACGGAGGTGTTTTGCATCGGCGGCGGTGCTTCTCTACACACCTCGCGCCTAACTCAAACAATGGGCGCGAGAGGTGGCGCAGCGAACCGTCCGTTGAATCGCGCAAGCCTCCGAAGTGGTACAAGACGCCCATCGCCTTGATGTTGAGGATCACCCTGATTGCATCACTGCGGTCGGTGCTTGCCGATCTGGTTTACGCCAACCATCCATAACCTCAAGGTCACAAAGATGTTAGTTGGCGGCGGGCCGACCTGAATCTGATCTCTTGGCGGTGCTCAGAAACTCCAGATCCCCGACAATGAGCTCGAAGAGCCGGCACCTTTCAGGGAATAAATCCGGGGAAGGAGCAAGCCAAAGGGAGAATCACACTACCCATGACCTTTGGCGTGAGCTGAATTCCGGAGACGAAGAGTCACATTTGGCGTTGTTGATTTCCCATTGCCCTACAATGGGA
>JAHHZJ010002205.1:0-34884 GCA_021437245.1 Aegilops speltoides
AATTGTTTTTTGTTCATGCTATAAATGTATTATCAGGAAATCGTAATACGTGTGAACACTTAGACCCAATGAGTCCCTAGTGAGCCTCTAGTTGACTAGCTCGTTGTGATCAATAGATAGTCATGGTTTCGACTATGGACATTGGATGTCATTGATAACGGGATCACATCATTAGGAGAATGATGTGATGGACAAGACAATCATAAGCATAGCATAAAAGATCGGATAGTTAGTTTGCTAGAAGCTTTGCCAATGTCAAGTATCTATTCCCGACCATGAGATCGTGTAACTCCGGTTACCGTAGGAGTGCCTTGGGTGTATCAAGCGTCACAGCGTGGCTGGGTGACTATAAAGGTGCATTACGGTATCTCGAAAGTATCTGTTGGGTTGACACGGATCGAGGCGGGATTTGTCACTCCGTATGACGGAGAGGTATCTCTTGGGCCCACTCGGTAATGCATCATCATAATGAGCTCAATGTGACCAAGGTGTTGGCCACGGGATCATGCATTCAGAGTGCGAGTAAAGTGACTTGCGAGAGAGCGAGGCTGAACAAGGTATTGGGATCTGGCGATCGAGTCTCGGGCAAATGCGATACCGATTGACAAAGGAATTGCATACGAGGGTTTGATCGAATCCTCGACATCGTGGTTCAACCGATGAAATCATCGAGGAGCATGTAGGAGCCAACATGGATATCGGACCCGCTGTTGGTTATTGCCGAGTCGTCTCGGTCATGTCTGCGTGTCTCGAACCCGTGGGTCTACACATAAGGTTCGGTGGCGCTAGGGTTAGTAGGAAGTCAAGTATGTGACCACGAATGTTGTTGAGTCCGGATGAGATCCGGACGTCACGAGGAGTTCGGAAGGGTCGGAGGTAAAGAATAATATATAGGAAGTGGTGTTTGACCGCCGGAAAGTTTGGGGTTCTGCGGCAAAATCTGGGACCAGGAAGGGTCGAGGTCCACAGGTGGGGCCACCTATCCGGAGGGCCCCATGGGCTGAAGAGGGAAGGAACCAGCCCACGAGGGGCTGGTCGCCCCTAGGCCCACCCCTAGCCTAGGGTTGAAACCCTAGGGGTGGGGCGCCCACAGCAGGGGCACTCCACCCCTTGGCCGCCCCCTTGTAGATTGGATCTACGGGGCGCCCTACAGGGGCCTATATAAGGGGGAGGAGGGGGCTGCTGGACAAAACTCCCAGGCGCAGCCCTCCCTCCCAACACATCTCCTCCTCCGTGAGCTTGGCGAAGCCACAGCCGAGATCTTGCTTCTCCACCATCATCCGCCGTCGTCTGCGGTGGAGCTGTCTTCCTCAACCTCTCCTTCCCCTTGCTGGATCAAGAAGGAGGAGGCGTCGTCGTCCCGTGCGTGTGTTGAGCGGAGGTGCTGTCCGTTCAGCACTTGGCATCGGTGATCTGAATCACGTTGATGCGACTCCATCATCACCTTGCAAGCTTCCGCCTTGCGATCTACAAGTGGTATGTAGATGTCATCTCTCTCCGTTACTCGTTGCTTAGATGAACTCATAGATGGATCTTGGTGAAGCCGTGGGAAAAATTTTAATTTTACGCAGCGTTCCCCAACGGTGGCATCATGAGCTAGGTCTGTCGTAGTTCTCTAATGCTGAGTAGAACACAATTTGTTGTGGGCGTTGATCTTGTCATCTTACTTGCCTCTACTAGTCTTTTCTTGCTCAGCGGTATTGTGGGATGAAGCGGCCCGGACCAACCTTACGTGCGCTTCGTGAGACCGGTTCCACCGGTGACATGCACTAGTTGCATAAGGTGGCTGGCGGGTGTCTGTCTCTCCACTTTAGTTGGGCGGAATCGATGAACAGGGCCCTTATGAAGGGTAAATAGAAGTTGACAAAATCACGTTGTGGTGATTCGTAGGTAGAAAAGCGTTCTTGCTAGAACCCAATCGCAGCCACGTAAAGATGCAACAACAACTAGAGGGCGTCTAACTTGTTTTGCAGCGATTGATCATGTGATGTGATATGGCGAGAAGTTGTGATGAATGTTGAATTGTGATGTATGAGATCATGTTCTTGTAATAGGATTCACGACTTGCATGTCGATGAGTATGACAACGGCGGGAACCATAGGAGTTGTCTTTATTTTTTGTATGACCTGCGTGTCATTGAAGAGCGCCATGTAAACTACTTTACTTCATTACTAAGCGTTAGTCATAGAAGTAGAAGTAGTCGTTAGCGTGACAACTTCATGAAGACACGATGATGGAGATCATGATGATGGAGATCATGGTGTCAAGCGGTGACAAGATGATCATGGAGCCCGAAGATGGAGATCAATGGAGCTTGATGATATTGGCCATATCATGTCACAACTATATAATTGCATGTGATGTTTATTATGTTTTTGCATCTTGTTTACTTAGGACGACGGTAGTAAATAAGATGATCCTTATAAAATTTCAAGAAGTGTTCTCCCCTAAGCGTGCACCGTTGCTACGGTTAAATCGTTTCTAAGCACCACGTGATGATCGGGTGTGATGGATCATACGTTCACATACAGCGGGTGTAAGACAGTTTTACACAGCGAAAACACTTAGGGTTAACAGCGAGCCTAGCATGTGCGGACATGGCCTCGGAACACGGAGACCGAAAGGTCGAACACGAGTCGTATGGAAGATCGATCAACATGAAGATGTTCACCGGCGATGACTAGTCCGTCTCACGTGATGATCGGACCGCGGGCTGGTCGACTCGGATCGTGTAACACTTAGATGACTAGAGGATGTCTAATCTAAGTGGGAGTTCATAATTTTGATTAAGAACTTTATTATCATGAACTTAGTCTAAAACCTTTGCAAATATGTCTTGTAGATCAATGGCCAGCGCTAATGTCAACATGAACTTCAGCGTTCCTAGAAAACCAAGCTGAAAGATGATGGCAGCAACTTCTCTGATTTGGGTCGGAACACGAGATCATCCTCATAGCTGCGAGGAAGCAATATGTCCTAGAAGGACCGCTAGGTGCCGCTCCGTCGAAGAACCAAGGCGTTATGAGCGGCAGCAAACTTCGTCTTGATGATTACTCCCTCGTTCGGTGCGGCATGCTCTGACTTAGAACCGGGGCTCCAAAAGCGTTTTGAGCATCACGGAGCATATGAGATGTTGAAGAGCTGAAACTAGTTTTCCAAGCTCATGCGGGTCGAGAGATATGATGTCTCCGACAAGTTCTCTGATTGTAAGATGGAGGAGAACAGTTACGTCGGTGAACACATCACGAAGATATGCAGGTTGCGCATGCGTATGACCAGTTGAACATTAACCTCCGGATAGGGCGGTCATTGGCAGAATCCTCGATCGCTCCCACCAAGCTACAAGAGCTTTGTGATGAACTACAACATGCGGGGATGGTAAAGACCATTCTGAAGTGTTCTCGATCTTTGAAGTCGTGAGGCTGAAATCAGAAAGAACATCAAGTGTTGATGGTCAATAAGACCACTAAGTTCAAGAAGGGCAAGGGTAAGAAGAACTTCAAGAAGGGCGGCAAAGATGTTGCCGCGCCCGTAAGCTTGTTGCGGGAAGAAGTCAAAGAATGGACCCAAGCACGAGGCGAGTGCTTTTATTGCAAGGGAAGGGGCCTTTGGGCGGAACTGCCCCAAATACTTAGCGGATAAGAAGGCCGGCAACACCAAAGGTATATTTGATATACATGTAATTGATGTGTACCTTACCGATTACTCGTAGTAACTCACTGGGTATTTGATACGGTGCCGTTGCTCACATATGTAACTCACGGCGGGAGCTGCGGAATAAGCGGAGGCTGGCGAAGGGCGAGGTGACGATCTTGGCGTCGGGAATGGTTCGAGGTCGATGTGATCGCCGTCGACCGCTGCCTCTACATTTACCTCTGGGATTAGTTTTAAACCTCAATAATTGTTATTTAGTGCCAAGTTTGAGCATGAACATTGTATCTGGATCTCGTTTGATCTGAGATGGCTACTCATTAAGTCGAGAATAATGGTTGTTCGATTTATATGAGAGATATGTTTTATGGTCATGCTCCGATGGTCGATGGTTTATTCTTAATGAATCTCGGCGTAATATTACACATGTTCATAATGTGGATGCCAAAAGATGTAAAGTTGATAACGATAGTCCCACATATTTGTGTACTTTGCCGCCTTGGTCACATTGGTGTCAAGCGCATGAAGAAGCTCCATCTTGATGGACTTTTAGAGTCTCTTGATTATGAATCGTTTGACACATGCGAACCTTGCCTCTTGGGCAAGATGACCAAGACTCCGTTCTCGGAACAATGGGCGAGCAACCAACTTGTTGGAAATCATACATACCGATGTGTGCGGTCCAATGGCGTTGAGGCTCGCGGAGGATATCGTTATGTTCTCACTCTCACTGATGACTTGAGTAGATATGGGTATGTCTACTTAATGAAACACAAATCGAGACCTTTGAAAAGTTCAAGGAATTTCAGAGTGAGGTAGAGAATCAAGCGTGACAAGTAAGATAAAGTTCCTCTGATCGGATCGTGGGGAGAATACTTAAGTCCGAATTTGGTACACACTTAAGGAAATGTGGAATCGTTTCACAACTCACGCCGCTGGAACACCTCGGTAAGCGGTGTGTCGAGCGTCGTGTCGCACTCTATTGGATATGGTGCGGTCTATGATGTCTCTTACCGATTTACCGCTATCATTTTGGGGATCGCTCTAGAGACAGCTACATTCACTTTAAATAGGGCACCGTCTAAATCCGTTGAGGCGACACCGTATGAATTATGGTTTGGGAAGAAACCTAAGCTATCGTTTCTAAAAGTTTGGGGATCACGATGCTTATGTCAAGAAACTTCAACTTGAAAAGCTCGAACCCAAGTCGGAAAAATGCGTATTCATAGGATACCCTAAGGAAGCTATCGGGTATACCTTCTACTTAAGATCCGAAGGCAAGATCTTTGTTGCCAAAGCGGATGCTTTCTAGAAAGAGTTTCTCTCGAAAGAAGTAAGTGGGAGGAAAGTAGAACTTCGATGAAGTACTACCTCTCGAAGGGAAAGTGGTGCGGCGCGGAAACCGTTCTGTGATGCCCACACCAGCGAAAGAAAAGCGTTGATGATGATCAAGGTACCGGATCAAGTCACTCTTGAACCCGAAGGTCCACGAGGACACGTTCCGCACGAGTGAATGCAGCAACCTGTCATGGAAATCATGTTGCTAGACAACAATGAACCTTGAACTATGAAGAAGCAATGGCGGGCCAGTTCCAACAAATGGCTTGAGGCCATGAAATCCGAGATAGAATCCATGTATGAAAACAAAGTATGGACTTTGGCAGACTTGCCCGATGATCGGCGACGATAGAAAATAAATGGATTTTTAAGAAGAAGGCGGAGCGGATGGAAATGTTACCATCTATAAAGCTCGACTTGTCGCTAAGGGTTATCGACAAGTTCAAGGGATTGACTCTGACGAGACTTTCTCTCCGTGGCGAAGCTTAAGTCCGTCGAATCATGTTAGCAATTGCGCATACTATGATTATGAGATATGGCAGATGGGCGTCAAAGCGGCATTCCTTAATGGACATCTTAAGGAAGAGCTGTATATGATGCAGCGGAAGGTTTTATCGATCCTCGAGCGCTAACAAAGTATGCAAGCTCCGGCGATCCATTTATGGACTGGTGCAAGCATCTCGGAGTTGGAACATTACGCTTTGATGAGATGATCAAAGCGTTTGGGTTATCTTGAGACTTATGGGAAGCCTGCGTTTACAAGAAAGTGAGTGGGAGCTCGTAGCATTTCTCTGTTATATGTAGATGACATACTCTTGATGGGAAATGATCGACACTCTGGACAGACATTAAGGCCTACTTGAACAAGTGTTTTTCAATGAAGGACCTTGGAGAAGCTGCTTATATATTAGGCATCAAGATCTATAGAGATAGATCGAGGCGCCTCATAGGTCTTTCACAAAGCACATACCTTGATAAGATTTTGAAGAGGTTCAAAATGGATCAGTCCAAGAAGGGTTCTTGCCTATGTTACAAGGTGTGGCGAGCTCAGCTCGATCGCGACCTGACAAAAGATAAAGAAGAGATGAGTGTCATCCCTATGCTTCAGCCATAGGATCTATTATGTATGCCATCTTTGTGTACAGACCCGATGTAAACCTTGCCGTAAGTTTGGTTGCAAGATACCAAAGTAACCCGACAAGGAACCTTTGGACAGCGGTCAAGAATATCTGAAGTACACGAAAGGACAAAGGACATGTTTCTCGTTTATGGAGGAGCGAAGAGCTCGGCGTAAAGGGTTACGTCGGCGCTAGCCCGACTCAGATCTGGATGACTCTAAGTCACAAACCGGATCGTGTATATGTTGAATGGTGGAAGCGATGGTAGTGCGGTGCAAGCGAAGCGTCGTGGCGGGATCTCGTGTGAAGCGGAGTACATGGCAGCCTCGGAGGCAGCGCATGAAGCAATTTGGGTGAAGGAGTTCATCACCGACCTAGAGTCATACCCAATGCGTCGGGGCGATCAAACTCTTCGTGACAACCTTGGAGCTATTGCCCTAGCCAAGGCCCGGGTTTCACAAGAAGACCGAGCACATCAGCGTCGCTTCAACTCCATCCGTGAAAATGTTCAAGATGGAGACATAGAGATTTGCAAAGTGCACGGATCTGAATGTCGCGAGATCCGTTGACTAAACCTCTCTCGCGTGCAAAACATGATCAACACGAACTCTATGGGTGTTCGATTCATCACAATGTAACTAGATTGGTGACTCTAGTGCAAGTGGGAGGCTGTTGGGAATATGCCTAGAGGCAATAATAAAAGGATTATTATATTTCAATGTTCATGATAATTGTTTTTTGTTCATGCTATAAATGTATTATCCAGGAAATCGTAATACGTGTGAACACTTAGACCCAATGAGTCCCTAGTGAGCCTCTAGTTGACTAGCTCGTTGTGATCAATAGATAGTCATGGTTTCACGACTATGGACATTGGATGTCATTGATAGCGGGATCACATCATTAGGAGAATGATGTGATGGACAAGACAATCATAAGCATAGCATAAAAGATCGGATAGTTCGTTTGCTAGAAGCTTTGCCAATGTCAAGTATCTATTCCTTCGACCATGAGATCGTGTAACTCCGGTTACCGTAGGAGTGCCTTGGGTGTATCAAGCGTCTGGCAATGTGGGTGACTATAAAGGTGCATTACAGGTATCTCCGAAAGTATCTGTTGGGTTGACACGGATCGAGGCGGGATTTGTCACTCCGTATGGCGGAGAGGTATCTCTTAGGCCCACTCGGTAATGCATCATCATAATGAGCTCAATGTGACCAAGGTGTTGTACGGGATCATGCATTCTGATGCGAGTAAAGTGACTTGCCGAGGAGCGAGGCTGAACAAGGTATTGGGATCTGGCGATCGAGTCTCGGGCAAATAACGTACCGATTGACAAAGGAATTGCATACGAGGTTTGATCGAATCCTCGACATCGTGGTTCAACCGATGAAATCATCGAGGAGCATGTAGAACCAACATGGATATCAGGACCCGCTGTTGGTTATTGCCGAGTCGTCTCGGTCATGTCTGCGTGTCTCCGAACCGTAGGGTCTACACAAGGTTCGGTGGCGCTAGGGTTAGTAGGAAGTCAAGTATGTGACCACGAATGTTGTTGAGTCCGGATGAGATCCGGACGTCACGAGGAGTTCGGAAGGGTCGGAGGTAAAGAATAATATATAGGAAGTGGTGTTTGACCGCCGGGAAAGTTTGGGGTTCTGGGCAAAATCTGGGACCACGGAAGGGTCGAGGTCCAGGTGGGGCCACCTATCCGGAGGGCCCCATGGGCTGAGGGGAAGGAACCAGCCCACGGGGGCTGGTGCGCCCCTAGGCCCCCCCTAGCCTAGGGTTGAAACCCTAGGGGTGGGGCGCCCACGGCAGGGGCACTCCACCCCCTTGGCCGCCGCCCCTTGTAGATTGGATCTACAAGGGCAGCCCTACAGGGGCCTATATAAGGGGGGAGGAGGGGGCTGCTGAACAAAACACCCAAGCGCAGCCCTCCCTCCCAACACATCTCCTCCTCCGTAGAGCTTGGCGAAGCCAGCCAGAATCTTGCTTCTCCACCATCATCACGCCGTCGTCTTTGCGGTGGAGCTGTCTTCCTCAACCTCTCCTTCCCCTTGCTGGATCAAGAAGGAGGAGGCGTCGATCGTTCCGTCGTGTGTTGAGCAGCGGAGGTGCTGTCCGTTCAGCACTTGGCATCGGTGATCTGAATCACGTTGAGTCGACTCCATCATCACCTTGCAAGCTTCGCCGCGATCTACAAGTGGTATGTAGATGTCATCTCTCTCCGTTACTCGTTGCTTAGATGAACTCATAGATGGATCTTGGTGAAGCCGTGGGAAAAATTTAATTTTACGCAGCGTTCCCCAACATCTTTGCGCCACCGTCGAGGGCGTGCCATCGAGCCCTACCAGCCAGTTTCAAACTTTTGAGTTGTATTCCTGAAATTTCGTACCTTGTATGGGGAACATGTGCGCATGGCATGGGGAATCGAGTCGTGGCTAAGTTCGCCCTGATCTGTTCGAGTCCGCTCAATGATGAAGCGGCGCAACTAGCCGACAAGCTTTTCTGCCGAAAGCAACACGCCAGCCGAACTCTTGGCGTTCCGCACTCAGCAAGTGTGTTTTGCGGCGGGTTTCAGCGTGAGGTGAAAACATCTGAGGAGAAAATCAAGGGAGAAGCGGCCTCGCCCGGATCGCGAGGCGGAAAAGCTAAGTCATCAGAGCTTTTATGCAGGCGCTCGTAGTTCCATGCTTTTTCATGTTATGTCCCTAAATGCGTTAAGTCCTTTATCTGCGCGATACCCGTGCGGAGGAACCTACCGTGGTGACGCACCCTATATCTTGCTTCGAGCACACTCAGCGATTAAGCGAGCTGCGACAAGTGTCGCGCCCTTGTTCGTTCGAGTCCGCTCGAGCAAGCTAAGCGCATTGCGACTAGCGGCAAGGTTGCTTGCGGTAAGACCTTAGCCGTGAGCTGCTTGAGTTCAACACTCGGCGCTCGCGACAAGGGCCCCTCATGACAAGTTCCCTAGAAGCGTGGGTAAAAAGCGCACAAAGGGAGTAAGGTAGAGGCGTGACATAACAAGCCCTACCGTAAGATGCCCTTACATTATAAGAAACTTGTGCGCCAAAGGCCAAGTCGTGGTCAATTGCACCCTTGTTTTGTTTCGACTCCGCTCAACAAACACAAGTCTTGGCTGCAAGCTGGCCCGGCAAGGTTGCTTGCGGAAGCTTAACACCGCCCGTTGAACTCTTGATGTTCCGCACTTTTCGGCAAGCGTGTTACGCCCGACAAGCTCCCGAGGCGTGAAGTATAAGCATACAAAGGGCAAAACCGCGACATCGCATTACAAGTTGCATAGGAAGGGTTTATATACATACGCTGCGAATAATGAAACTGTTGCGAGATCTATCTCAGCTGTTTTCATGGCTGAAATTGCAGCAACAAAAAGAGAAGCGAGAAGAGCACACCGGCACTGGATTTTGGCGGGGCGAGTTGCGGGGGCTGCGAGTGCGAGTTCCTCCCGGCAAGCTAGGGTCGCGGGGCTGCGATCTCTAAGATTCTTTCCCAGCAAGCGAGTTCTTTGGGGCTCGATATCAGATAAGTTTTTCATCCTCGTCATGCATCCTCTTATGGACCCGGGAAAGCGGGGCTGCGTCTTTGAGCAGCGTGTCTTGTAAAACCGTCGGCGGGAGGAGCCAAATCGTGACCCGATTCGCCCTTGGTTTGTTTCGAGCACACTCAACGAGTTAAAAGTGAGCTGCGACAAGCTTGCGCCCTTATTACGTTTGATCGCTCAACAAACACAAGTCTTGCTGCGCAAGCGGCGTGACAAGGTTGCTTGCGGAAGCAACACCAGCCAGCAGACTCTTGATGTCCCTTTTCGACAAGCGTGTTAGCGCGACAAGCTCCCCAAGGCGTAGGAAGGAGCGTCTGCATGCGAAGTCAAGTAAAAGACTTCGGTCCGCAAGCTTTCCCTCTTTTCATTAAAACATCCTAGTCTAGTACAAGTCCATAGGATGAAAAACATGATAGAGAGGATTACAAGTTTTAAATGCAGCTAAGGCCGAAGGCTTACAAGTTAAAAAAAAACAAGGTGCCGTGATCCCTCTCTGTTTCTCTGTTCGAGGAGTTCGGGAGGTAGGTCAAGAGTCCCGGCAAGAAAGCTTGCGGGAAGAGACAAAGGCGCCTAGGAGAGGCGGCGTGCCCTCGGGAGCTGCGCAAGGTGGCGGGCATGGGGCAGCGTCCCGGAGAGCCACAGGCGCGAAGACACCAAGAGAACCCCGGGAGCGGCCGGGAGCTTGGCGGAGGCAAGCGTCGGGCCGAGCTTGAGGCAGGGTGGTGGAGACGTCGATCTGCTGTCAAGGCTCCTCGCCCTCGTACTCGATTGTGGCCTTGCCACCCCTCTTCCTCTTCGCAGCCTCCTGCGCCCGGCCGCCAAGAGCGGCCCGGGAGTTCGAAGGCGGCGACCCAGAAGATGGGGTCGCCGGTGGCCTTGAGCAGCGGTGTCCGGCGCCTGGTCGGACCCGCCATCCTCCTCGTCGCCGCTGTCGCTCCCCTCCTCGTCACTTTCGCTCGAGGAGGGACCTTCGCTATCGAGGAGCTGTCCACCTGACATCTCACCCGGGTCCGTAGTCCCGAAGACCTTGATGTAATCTTGGGCTTGAAATGGCCTTCCGGCAAGCTCAGCTTGCGAGTCTCAATCTTCTGTCTTGTACACTTTGTTCTTGAATGGCTTAGCATGGAGCAAGAAGGTCTCCGGCAAGCACGTGGTAAAACCTGCAGCGGAAGCTGCAGCTGCCGATGCACAAGTTAAGTCTTGAGGTACCCCTACCTTAGCTACACTGAGCAGGAGCCCTCGGGCCTGGGCCACCTGCGGTGCGGCGCTGTTGGGCCAGGCCCAAAGCGATTACTGCGGGCACACTGCGACCTGGCAGCGCGTCGAATCCACTTCCGCATCGGCGGTATCCCCATGTTGCACGCGTCGATTGCGGCGTCGTGGGAGAAGTGGGCGGCGCATGCGGTCTTTAAAACATCACGCCCGTGATCGTGGCGCGGCGAGTCACCTCATCCGGCGCTCGGCTCCGCTTTTTGCATACAGCGGCCCTCATGCAGGGGGTGCGTGGGCGAAAGTGGGAGACCGAGCCGTCCGCAGGCGGAGCGATGAGTCGGCCCGCTCCCTGCCGCCTCGCCTCCCGATTGGCGGGCAGGGCGGTTAAAACCCACCCGCCCTTTAAAAAGGCGAAAGGGGCACAATGGTCTCACACTTCACCTTCTCCCTTCGTCTCCAGCTACATTCTTCTTTACGCCATGGAAGGAGAAATCCGGCTCTTCAGCGGTGGCAGCGAGGTTGCCTCCGGGCAGCGCCTCTCCTACCCGCACCGTGGCGGCGGAGCCGACCACGAGGGGAAGGAGAAGGCGTGGTCGGAGCAGGGAGGCGTGGTCGGCGGTCGGAGAGAAGGCGGTCGTGGCGATGCACCTCCCGTCTCCCTCGGCGTCTCCTATCCACAGGCGGTCCATCTTGGAGCGATCCTTGGGAGTTCTTCATCAAGCTGCGCCGAGCACCTCGTCGGCGCCTCCGGTTCTCCGGCCCGTTTGCGGGCGCGATGGGACCAGATCCACCCGGCGTGATGGAGTTGCGCATGAGGGCTGCGGGATCAGCGGCACTTTCGGTGAGTGTCGTGTCCCCACCCGGCGTGATGTTCTTCGACCGAGGTGGAAGGCGTTGCCGGATCCACAGCTTGGCGGCGGGGTTTACCCTCCACCCTCTCGATAGGCGTGATACCGATGATGAGATCGATGACATCGATGAAGAGCTATACTATCTTCAGAAGTGCCAGGCAAGCAAAACCCCCTTGTTCATTCCGATACAATCCTACTCTCTCGCTCCTGCTCTCTTTTACTGCATTAGGACAACAACGATTCATCATTACTTGCTGCGATAGCTGAACCTTATCCTCTGCATGACTGTCATTGCCACGATAAATAGATGAAACCCACTAGCATGAGTAGGAGTTGTTTGAGCCCTGTTGTGCCTAATCATTCATGCTTGTTTGTCATGCCTGCTACTGCTTAGAGGTGAGTCAGGTCTGATTCGTTGGGGATGAATCAGAGGTGTGTAAACATGTCCTACTGTTGAGAGCTAAGTGTGTGAACACGATTTGGTAAAGGTAGCGGTGAGAGGCCATATAGGAGTACATGGTGGGTTGTCTCATTGCAGCCGTCCTCAGGAACTGAGTTATGTGTTTGTGATCCATGAACAGTTACTACCACACATTGGGCTCCGGGCGCTCCAAGCTCTCTCGACTTATTAATCAACCTGATCTCTATCCAGGAGTTGCAACTAGTTTTTGGTGTTTGTAGGTAGTGTTAGTAGTCTACCAAGTGGCACCGGTGCAGGTGGGCTTAGGACAGACTAAACCTGATGTACAGTGTACCAAGTGGCACCGGATGGTGTGCATGGGAACCCTGCTCACATCGTTTGGGGCCGTGGCGACACCCCAGCCGGATGTCCTTGCGGATGGAACCCAAATAGGCGATAAACCTGGACTAGAGACTTGTGTGGTTAGTCAGGTCGTGGCCGACTCCTCGCCCGAGCTTCCGCTTGAAGGTTGCGAGATACACATCGTGTACATGGCGATGGCTGGCGAGAGCATGTGTGAAAAGTACACCCTGCGGGGTTATCATTATCTATCTGAATAGCGGTTCCTCGATATGGAAACTTGGAACCCTTGCATAGTTCATAGACAAGTGAAAGTGGATACTCTAAAATCGCAAGATAAGCGTGAGTGCTATGGATGGCGTTCTTGTTGGGAGGCGGGAGAGGATCCATAGTGGTGTATTGATATGGTGAATATGTGGACTCGTGTGCGCCACCTCAAAAGAGTTACATTGCGATCGTAGTTCAGGATAGCCACGAGTCAAAGCTGGCTTCTGCAGATTAAACCCCACCATCCTTTGTTGATAATGATGCATATGTAGTTAGTTACGATGTAAGTCTTCTGGGTACATTTGTACTCACGTTTGCCTATTTTATGTTTTTGCGGAGAGACTTGAGTCTCACTAGTAGTTCCACGTGGACTTGACGTTTAGCTTGTTACCTCAGCTACGATCTTGTGCCCTCGGCGAGATCTGGTAGATAGTCGGGCTTTTGACCTTTTTCATTTGTAGATGTCGTACTCGGACATGCTAAGCTCTGCTTGTGCTTTGATTTATGCGAATGTTGGGTCATGAGACCCTGTTTGTAATATCTCGCTCCTCGGAGCCTAATGAATACATACTTGAGTCGTAGAGTCATGTTGTGATGCCATGTTGTATTTGCACATATCGAGCATATTGTGCGTATGTTATTGAAATGCTTGGTATGTGTGGGATCTGACTATCTAGTTGTTTATCCTTAGTAGCCTCTCTTACCGGGAAATGTCTCCTAGTGTTTCCACCGAGCCATGGTAGCTCGTTACTGCTCCGGAACACTTAGGCTGGCCGACATGTGTCCTTCTTCGTTCTGTATACGTCCCTTGAAATGTCATGCGATGAATACGGAGTCTTGTTAGCCCTTCTGGCCAGTTCACGAGTCTGCTAGCCAGTGCTACAGACTGGATTCCCTCGCTGATGGCCGACACATTCGATCTTTGGGTCATGGATGCCTATCCTGTAAGTTTGTGCCACTTTGGGTTTCACGACTAGCCATGTCAGCCGGGCTCCTTATCATATGGATGCTACCGACACTATCATATCGTGTGCCAAAAGGCATAAGCGGTCCCGGGCAAAAGTGGCGACACCCGTAGAATACCGTGCGTGAGGCCGCAAAGTGATATGAGGTGTTACATGCTAGATCGATGTGGCATTGAGTCGGGGTCCTGACAGTACAATATGTTTATTATGTGCTAATGTGTTAGAGTTGATAATGATGATCTTGAGGAGGTGTTATGTGATGTCAATGATGAAAATGATGATCTTGAGGAGGTGTTATATGACAATGATGTATTATGATGCTAAGTTGTTAATGATATGATGATGATGATGATATTATTATATCATTGGGTGAAAGAACATGGATTAGTTTCAAGTGGATGGACATCCACTTGAAACTAATCCGATTCTTTCACCCATGATATAATAACTCATTATGATGTAAAACAATCTCTAAATTCCTGTTGTATGAAAACTTGTGTAAAGGTGTATGAATACAACATGAAAAGAAATAAAATACTAAATAATAGTAGTAGCGGGTAAGGAGAAGCGCTACTACTAATTACCAATAGCGATGTTGTGAAGAAGCTGCTACTAAGTCAATTTAGCGATGGCGTGGGTCAAAGCAGCTATTGCTAAGCGATAGCTATGGCGCCTTATCAATAAGCGCTCTGCCCGCGCTCTTGATAGGCACAAAACCAGCGCTGCTGCTAGGCTTTTCCTAGTAGTGTAGAAGGCACAACCTTGTGTACCCTCTTTTTACTTTACATTATTTAGAATAAATAAAGCAAAATAGTATTATCTGTCTATTTTCTGAATTATCCGTGCAATAAAAAATAACCCAAAATAAAAGTGCTCCAAATGCCTGCAAATTTAGTATGAGTTTTTATGGAATATTTGAGTATTTTAGGCCTTGAAAACAACTGCGGGAGGGCAAGCACCTAGCCACTAGGGTGGGCGTGCCCCTGTCTCGTGGGCCTAGGGTGGCCCCTCCACTTATGCCAGCACCCACACACTCCATCTTCTTTCCAAAAAATCCCCATCTAGCTCAAGCACGAGTTCTAGCTCATTTTGCTGCGATTTTGATCTCCTTGCTCAAAGCTCCATTCACAAAACTGCTTTGGGAGATTGTTGCTTAGTATGTGACTCTGCATTGGTCCAATTAGTTTTTGTTCTAGTGCTTAATTCATTGCAACTCTTTTACGTATAGGTGACCTGTTCTTGAGCTTGCATATCAAATTTATGAGGTCCCAAGTAATTCTAATGCATGATATAGGCTCTAGGCACTTGTAGGAGTAGTTGCTACCAATCTTGTTTAGTTTTACTTACTTTTATTTTGAAGTTACTAAAATTTTAGAAATTTTCAGAAAATAAATATGTCTAGGAGAATGTACCAAGGTGGTTCCTCGGTAAAGAAAGGACCCAGGATTGCTATCGTGAGCAAGGCGATGAACTACCGAGAGCAGCAATCTGTTGTGAGTGGCCATCAAGCGATTTTATGGTCAAGCGGGCTTTAAGGAGAATTTGGCGCATATGTGCGTAATGCCGATCTGGAGGACTTCAAAAGATAAGTGTCCTCGGTACTACCAATTGGTGATTCATTAGATGCGAAGGTTTAAGTACAAATTTTCACGTAATTCTCCGAGTGTCTGTTTGATATCTATGATACATTGGACTTAGAGGATTTTACAACTGCTTGCAAACTTTCACGGTGGGGCAATATTAATGATCCCCACAAATCTGAATTTAGAGACTTTCTTGCTAGTATTCTTGTGGGAGAATCTACGGATATTACAAGCTACCATTAGGAGCATTCATTTTCCTCTTGTATGTTATTTTGCTCTCTTCATTGGTAGATGCATTAGCAGTAAAAAGCGAAGCATGCCATATGTGTGTCCGGATCTTTGTGTCCTCAAGAGTGCCGTGTTAGGTTATATAGATTATAACTTGGGGGCAATAGTTGCACGTAGGTTGCATAACAATGGTAGGGCTGGACATTTATTTGGAGGAATTTATGTGACCCGTGTGGCTAATTATCTTGGTATAGCCCCACGAGAGGGGGATATGGTGTTGCCTCCTGCTTATTTAGATTATGACGCTATGGTTAAACATCATTTTCTTAAGAGGAATGAACAATTCCTCCAGTATCGACTAATCTTTGACAGACATAGCGCTGTCCATGTTACTCTTCCTGCTCCTTTCCTTTTTGATTACTAGGCAAAAGGAAGATATGTTGTTACCAGGGAGGAAGTAGCTGAACACGAGGAGAGAGCGGAGGCGGCTCGCCAACATGCCGCAGCTTAGGAGGCATTTGCTGCTGCATCTCAGTATGACCCCAGTTACAACTATGGATATCAGCCAGGCTACCCTTGGTAGTAGACCAACTTAGGCCAAAAGCCTAAGCTTGGGGGAGTTCGTATTTCTCACCGACTTTACATTCATGTTCACACACTATTCTAGTCGTAGGTGCTCATACTCTTTCATTGTATTATCCATGCTAGCTTAATTTTCTTTTCTAGCCTTCCTCTTGCGTGTTTGATAAACCGTAAGAAAAACCAAAAAAATTAGTTAGTTTAATTTCCATGCTTGTAGTAGAAATTAAGATGAAAACCCAAAAAGATTTCTCATTCTTCTTCTTACTTGTTGGGAGCTTTCCCGTGTAAATAGTTTTATTTTCTTTTCTTTCCTTTGGGGGTCGAGTAGAAGACCATATTGAAAATGTTTAGTGGCTCTCATATGCATGATTGTTGATTTAATTTGGAGCCCATATTACTTGTCTTCTCTCTTGAGTTGAATGCTTGATTCAGCTTAGTCAATGCCGTACACTATTATTATTATACACATCGTTCGGTTGTGCAAGTGAAAGGCAATAATGACGATATATGATGGACTGATTGAGATGAGAGAAGCTGGCATGAACTCGACCTCTCTTGTTTTTGTAAATATGATGAGTTCATCGTTCCTGATTCAGCTTATTATGAGTAAACATATTTGCAATGACATTTAGAGATTATAGTTGCTTGTGCCATGCTTAATTGGCTATGAGTTATAATGGTTTACCTTGCGTGCCAAAATGCTATTAAAATGATTATGATGTGGTATGATGGGATGGTATCCTCCTTTGAATGAATTGAGTGACTCGACTTGGCACATGTTCACGCATGTAGTTGAAACGAATCAACATAGCCTTCACGATATTTATGTTCATGGTGGATTATATCCTACTCATGCTTGTACTTAGTGTGAATTAATTTTAATGCATGTTCATATTATTCTTTGCTCTCTCGGTTGGTCGCTTCCGATCTTTTGCTAGCCTTCACTGTACTAAGCGGGTGTCGGGCGTGAGTAGCCTTGACACCTATGGGGCGGGGCGGCCCTTGGAGATTGATGCGAGGCGGAGGCTGCTGCGGAGAAGCGGTCGAGGCGTCTTGTGGCGAGATTTTACCCAGCCGGACGCGATGGTCGCGTAAAACCCTCTGCTGCTGCTTTGTGTTGTATTGTGTTGGGAGCTTGAAGAGCTACCATAGTAGCTTCACCGGCGTGAGGGGTTGCAAATGGTTCCAACCTCCTCGTTGTGCATGGGCCTCCTTTTATAGGGCAAGGGTCACCGACAGGTGTCAGCGTGGGAGAGAGGTAAAAGCGTAAAGAGGTGGTAGTTGGAGCGGTCACGGGAACGCAGTGGATTCTACCTACTTTTGTGAGAGGGGACAAGAGCATTAAATGCCCGTCGCCGTCGCCCCAAAGCTCCCGCCCTTGCGTCTCCGTTTGCCACGGCGATGGAGCCACCACCGTGGAGTGCCACGCACCCCTCATGCAGCACAGCCACCGCCCAGCGTCTCTGGAAGGGCTTAAGGCGGCGTGGGCGGATGGCTGGAGTGAACTGCACCTGGCAGCTCTCCGGCAAGTACCTTGCAGGGGTCTTGATCTTGCCGGGCAGGGAGCTTGTCGGGCTTGTAACTATCGCTCCCGGGCCCTCGCCGGGGCGTATAGCGACAGGCGTGTCTTCTGTGATGTAGTCTTGGTCTCCCAGCGAGCTCCTCTCGCTCGGGGCTTCTTTCAGTAATGTAATCTTGAGCACAGGCAGCCTTCGGCAAGCTCCTCTTGCGGGGCCTTAACTTCTGTCTTGTACACTTTGTTCCTTGTCCTCAAATGGCTTGATGTGGAGTGGGAATGATCTCGGCAAGCATATGGTGGATCGGTGTCACGGGAAGCTGCATTGCCCGTGCACAAGTTGAAGTCTTGAGTACCCCTACCTTGAAATACCAACAGTGGGAATCTGCTTGTGCATCAAACTCCTTAAACCCCAAAGTTGCTCCATATGAGTCCACCATACCTTCCTATATCGGTATCTACCTGCCATTCCATGTAAATTTGTTTGTGCCAAACTCCAAACCTTCAAATTAAATTCTGTTTTGTATGCTCGAGCAGCTCATGTTTCAACTAGGGTTGCCTATATCATCCATGCTAGGTGGGTTATTCTCAAGAGGTGGACTCCGCTCCTCATTCACGAGAAAGGCCGATAACCGGGATGCCCAGTCCCATGATCCAAAAAGATCAAAGCAAATCAAATTAATTAAACAAAACTCCCCCAGGGCTGTAGTTTGTTGGAGGCACTCGTTGTTTTGAGCAAGCCATGGATTGATGCTTGTTGGTGGTGGGGGAGTATAAACTTTTACCATTCTGTTTGGGAACTGCCTATAATGCATGTAGTATGGAAGATATAGCCATCTCATAGTTGTTGCATTGACAGTGAAAGTATGCCGCTCAAAATGTTATTCATCTCTATTTTAGAAATCGAGCTCTGGCACCTCTACAAATCTCGGCTTCCCTCTGCGAAGGGCCTATCTATTTACTTTTATGTTGACTCGTCACCTTCTTATTAAAAGCACCCATTTGAAACACACTATCATTTGCATTCATTATTATTGGTTTATATTGGGTATGACTTGACCGATCTTTTTTACCATGAATTACAATGTTTAGTCAGTCCTTGATCTTTAAAGGTGCTCTGCATTTATGTTTTGCGGTCTCAGAAAGGGCTAGCGAGATACCATTTTGTTATATCATGTTATGATTGTTTTGAGAAAGTTTTGTCATCCGAGTTTTACTATTATCACTCGCTAGCTGATTATGCCATGATATGAGTAATTGTGAGACCAAGGTGTTATTGTGAGTATGGTTAGTTCATAATATTTCTGAAACTTGAATGATGGCTTTACATGTTTACAACAACAAGAGTAAATAGAGTTTGTAAAAGTTTTTCTTTATCGCTTTTAGTTTATCAACTGAATTGCTTGAGGACAAGCAAAGGTTTAAGCTTGGGGGAGTTGATACGTCTCCAATGTATCTACTTTTCCAAACACTTTTGCCCTTGTTTTGGACTCTAACTTGCATGATTCAAATGAAACTAACCCGGGCTGACGTTGTTTTCAGTAGAATCGCCATGATGTTGTTTCATGTGTAGAAAACAAAAGTTCTTGGAATGACCTGAAAATCCACGGAGACAAGTTTTGGAAAATATAAAAAATACTGGCGAAAGAATCAAGACCAGGGGGCCCACACCCTGTCCACGAGGGTGGGGGCGCGCCCCCCTGTCTCATGGGCCCCACTGAGGCTCCACCAACCACAACTCCAACTCCATATATTCCGTTTCGTGGAGGAAAAAATTAGAGAGAAAGTTTCATCGCTTTTTACGATACGGAGCCGCCGCCAGGCCCTAATCTCTCTCGGGAGGCTGATCAGAGTCCATTGGGGCTTGGGAGGGATTCGTCGCCATCGTCATCATCAACCATCCTCCATCACCAATTTCATGATGCTCACGCCATGCGTGAGTAATTGCATCGTAGGCTTGCTGGGCGGTGATGGGTTGGATGAGGTTTACCATGTAATCAAGTTAGTTTTGTTAGGGTTTGATCCTAGTATCCACTATGTTACGAGATTGATGTTGCTATGACTTTGCTATGCTTAATGCTTGTCACTAGGGCCGAGTGCCATGATTTCAGATCTGAACCTGTTATGTTTTCATGAATATATGTGTGTTCTTGATCCTATCTTGCAAGTCTATAGTCACCTATTATGTTTTATGATCCGACAACCCCGAAGTGCCAATAATCGGGATACTTCTCGGTGATGACCATAGTTTGAGGAGTTCATGTATTCACTATGTGCTAATGCTTTGTTCCGGTACTCTATTAAAAGGAGGCCTTAATATCCCTTAGTTTTCGCTAGGACCCCGCTGCCACGGGAGGGTAGGACAAAAGATGTCATACAAGTTCTTTTCCATAAGCACGTATGACTATATTGGAATACATGCCTACATTACATTGATGAATTGGAGCTAGTTCTGTGTCACCCTATGTTATAGCTATTACATGAGGAATCGCATCCGACATAATTATCCATCACTGATCCGACGCCTACGAGCTTTTCACATCTTGTGTTTAGTTTATTTACTTTTCGTTACTCTTTGTTACAATTACTACAAAACTATTATCTTTACTTTTGCCCTTTATTACCTTTACTATCATACTACTCTGCTACTAAATACTTTGCTCGGATACTAAGTTATCCGGTGTGGTTGAATTGACAACTCAACTGCTAATACTCAATAATATTCTTTGGCTCCCCTTGTGTCGAATCAATAAATTTTGGTTGAATACTCTACTCTCGAAAGCTGTTGCGATCCCCTACACTTGTGGGTTATCACCCACTAGTATGAGTAGGAGTTGTTTGAGCCCTGATGTGCCTACTCATTCATGCTTGTTGCCATGCACACTCTTTGCTTAGAGTTGAGTTGGTTTGATTCATCGGGGATGAGTTGGAATGGTGTGAACATGTCCTACTGTGTGTGAGCTAAGTGTGTGAACACGATTTGGTAAAGGTAGCGGTGAGAGGCCATGTAGGAGTACATGGTGGGTTGTCTCATTGAAGCCGTCCTCAGGAACTGAGTTCGGTGTTTGTGATCCATGAACAACTACTACCACTCATTGGGATCCTTAATTGACCCTCTCGGCTTCTTAACCACCCTTGTCCCCTGTCCAAGAGTTGCAAGTAGTTTACGGTGTTGGTAGTATGCTAGAGGGCATCTTGGCTTGACCGAGGGTGGGCTGTGATGTGGTAGGCACGTGGCCGAGTATGCCGGGCGCCCGTTTGGTGTCGCGGAACCCTGTACACATCGTTCGGGGCCGTATGTGGAAACCTAGGCCGGACTCCCTGTGGATGGAACCTGAATAGGCGATAAACCTGGACTAGAGACTTGAGTGTTTAGGTAGGCCGTGGCCGACACCCTCGTTGGGCTTCCGCTTGAAGGTTGCCGAGTACATGTCGTGTAAATGGCGGTAAGTGGTGAGAGCGTGTGTGAAGAAGTACACCCCTACAAGGTTAACATCATCTATTGAATAGCGCGTCCATGATAAAGGACTGGGTTGCCTATACAGTTCATAGACAAGTGAAAGTGGATATTCTAAAATATGCAAGATAAGCGTGAGTGCTATGGATGGCGTTCTCGTGAGGAGGCGGAGGCGGATCCATAGTGGTGTATTGATATGGTGAATATGTGGACTCATATGCGCCACCTCAAAAGAGTTACTTGTAATCATGATTCGGGATAGCCATTGAGTCAAAGGCTGGCTTGCTGCAGCTAAACCCCACCATCCCCTTTGTTGATAATGATGCATATGTAGTTAGTTCTAAAGTAAGTCTTGTTGGGTACATTTGTACTTGCGTTTACCTATTTTATGTTTTTGCAGAGAGACTTCAGTCTCACTAGTAGTTCCACGTGGACCTCAATGTTTAGCTTGATACCTCATTTATGATCTTGTGCCCTCGGCAGGATCTGGTAGATAGTCAGGCTTCTCAGCCCTTTTCATTGGTAGATGTCTGTACTCAGTCATGTTAAGCTTCCGCATGTGCTTTGACTTGTATGCTCTAAATGTTGGGTCATGAGACCCATGTTTGTAATATGTCGCTCCTCGGAGCCTATTGAATAAAATACTTGAGTTGTAGAGTCAAGTTGTGATGCCATGTTGTATTTGCACATATCGAGCATATTGTGTGTATGTTATTGAAATGCTTGGTATGTGTGGGATCGACTATCGAGTTGTTTATCCTTGGTAGCCTCTCTTACGGAAATGTCTCCTAGTGCTTCCTTTGAGCCTGGTAGCTTGCTACTACTCGGAACACTTAGGCTGGCGGCATGTGTCCTTCTTCATTCTGTATACATCCTTGAAATGTCATGCGGTGTCTATCAGTCTGTTAGACTGCTACAGCCCGATTACGAGTCTGCTAGCCTAGTTGCTACAGCCGGATTGACTTCGGTGATAGCGAACCACGTTCGTTGTTGGGTCATGTATGCATGTCCACAGCAAGTTAGTGCCACTTTGGGTTCCACGACTAGCCATGTCAACCGGGATCCTTGTCATATGGATGCTAGCGACACTATCATATCGTGTGCCAAAAGCATAAGCGGTCCGGGCACTGGTAAAGCGACACCCGTGGGGATACCGTGCATGAGGCCGCAAAGTGATAGGAGGTGTTACATGCTAGATCGTTGTGGCATTGAGTCGGGGTCCTGACAGGAGAAGATGAGGACTTCGGCGCTGGAGCTCGAGAATGGGATGGGCAGAGAGAGAGAGAGAAGGCGTGGGTGAAAAAGGGTGAATCCTTATCCCTTTATAAAGGCAGTGAATATCGCGCGCCTCCCCACTCGCCTTAAAACTCGTCTATCCCCCAAGGGCCGTGCAAATGGCACGGTTGGGTTACCCATGCCCGTATTGATGAGAATACAGTAATAAGGGGACACGATCTCTGCTTTGACAAGACATGCCAATGAAACCGCACCTCGAAATACGGAGCGGCAGGCTAAAAACGATTCAAATAATGGTCGGGCGGTGACATGATGTCAAGCTACAAAAAGTTGTCGTGATTGGACTCGTGAAATATTATACTCTCTGATTGTGTGTGGTATTTGTTTTGCGAGCGAAAATGTTTTCCCTGTCCAAAGACTATTGTGGAGTATTGGAGAAGGAACACGCCTTGCAATGCGAAGACAATATCTTGCGCGGACTCATCATCATTGAAGCTTTGGTTTAGGAGACTCTTGAGGGAGTTCTAGATTAAGGGGTCCTCGGACGGCGGACCAGATTGTTGGGCTATGAAGATACAAGACAGAAGATTTCTTCCCATGTCTGGATGGGACTCTCCTTTGCGTGGATGGCAAGCTTGGTGATTCGGATATGTAGATTCCTTTCTCTGTAACTGACTTTGTGCGACCCTAGGCCCCTCTGGTTTCTATATAAACTGGAGGGTTTAGTCCATAGGGAGGAATCATAATCGCATAGGCTAGACTTCTAGGGTTTTAGCCATTACGATCTCGTGGTAGATCAACTCTTGTAATACTCATATTCATCAAGATCAATCAAGCGAGTAGGGTATTACCTCCATAGAGGGCCGAACACAGGTAAACATCGTGTCCCCGCCTCCTGTTACCATCAGCCTTAGGCGCGCGATTAGGGACCCCCTACCGAGATCCGCGGTTTGACACCGACACGGTATGATCCACTGGCTGCAAGTGCCATGCATGTAGTGGTGGGGAGGGCGGTCCATGGTTCTTGGCTGCATCGCCATGCGGCAGCCATGGAGTGTGCCAGCTGCCCTCATGAGGCTAGCACTCAAGCAGCCATTCTTTGCTCCTGGCGCTGCATGCGGCTGCAAAGGCATCTTGCTTCCCGTTTGGCGAGCTAGAAACTGCCGTGGGTCGGCTGCATCACTGCTGAGTTCATCCTGCTATATATTGCGTGCGGATTCCTCGACAATGCCACTGGCTGCATCTTCGGCATGTGCAGCAGTTGTTGTGGTTGCACTAGGCCTAGCAACAGATCGTGCTAGTGGGTCTGTCTCAGGACCCATTGCGGTTGTTCCTGTGGGTCCTGCGGCACGTCCTTTTTCACCGACCTCTGGGACTGCATGGACACCGTCACCTTCGCTGAAGACTCCGCCAACGGCTAGGCTATCACCGTCGATGGGTACTATATCTGGAGGGTTGGCCACGCCCTCGGCGTAATGCAAATCACTCCTTGCCACTAATGGTTCTTCTTTGGTGATGGGTACTCTCGGCGAAGGCTATACGCCGAGCCGAGAATCTGGACCCCATGATAGGTACATCCTCCGGTCAATCTTTTCTTTCATTCTCAGATACTGCATTTTACTAGCTTAAAAATGTTGGTGTATCTATGAATGATAGTGAAATGTCTGTCGGTTGGGGTACTTAAACATATGGAGATTGACCGTTTAAAGGTTTCTTGAAATGTAATACCTCCATACGAACCCCAAAGCGAGGATGATGATGAAGCGGATGCCAAATATGATGGTCCGCTTATCTCCCACTTAGTTGGAGAGGTTACGAGGTTGGTTTGGGTGGCGCAAGACACAGGTCCATGTTTTGTGACTTCACAGTGTCTTCGTAAAAACTAAATCATATTCCTCTAAAAAGAAACAAACACCGCCCAAGGCGAAAGGCTCCACACCGACCCGAGTTTCCACATGAAAGGCATGTTTTGGAATAGAAGAGGTCTCTCAGACTTGGCTAAATAAACACGTCGTTGATTGTGTGTGTGAACACGGGTTGGATTTTGTGGCGATTTCTGAGGCTGGTAAATGTGATTTTCGCCAGCATGTCCTCGATCACCTATTAGGTGGTTTCGACTACACATGGCATAGTCTACCAGCTCGTGGAAGGTGCGGAGAATCCTTCTTGGGATACACACCACAGCCATGGACTTATTAAGCTTTTTCCACGGTGATTTTCATATCAAATTTCACTTACGAAAGCAGGCTAATAATTCTACATGGAGCACAGTCGCGGATTTATGGGGCTGGCCAAGATGAGCATAAATCGGCTTTCCTTTGCGAACTGGTGAATCTGGCTAAGGATAACCCGTATCCAGTGCTTATTGGACGGGACTTTAATATCCTTAGGTACCAGCAAGAGAAAAATAATGACCGCTTCGACACTCATTGGCCTTTCCTATTCAATGTTGTCATAGACAGTTTGGATCTTCGGGAGGCCAGTATGTCACGGCGGCAGTTCACCTAGGCTAATAACCGATCTGTGCCGACATACGAGATGCTCGATAGGGTACTCATGGACACCGAATGGGCACTAAAATGACATCTGGTAACCGTGCGAGCCCTAGAGCAAATCGAGGCGTTATCGGATCATGCACCCATCATTCTAGATTCTAATTCTACGAACCCACCTGCTCGTTGCCCTTTCAAATTTGAGTTGGGATGGCTGCATCGGGATGCATTTATAGACATAATCAAGAATGTTTGGAAGAAGCCCGTCGTTGAGTAAATGCGAGCAGGTGGCGGTATATATCGAGAAAATGTATCTCCGTCACTCTAAAATAGAAGCCAAGAGCTTATGTTCATATGAAATATTAACATAACTAGATGACACCCATGCGTTGTTGCGGGACTTAGTAACATATAAGATATGCAAAAGTGTGGTAATATTTGTAGCCTTCTGTCTCTGAAAACAGGGATAAAAATTGATGGCCTTCTTTTCTCATTAGATAGTAGAAAGTTACAAATCAAAGCGTTACAATTATATATTGATCATGGCCTTTGGATTGCTACATGCATGTAGTATTTTGACCCGCTAATTGTACTTTTGTGAATATAATAGTGACATTTGGGCAAAAGTGCCATGGTTAGCTTCATAAACTTAGACATCATTGTAAATTGTATTCACAAATTGAGAATAAAATGACCCATTAACGTAAGGTAGAGATTATTTGAAATGTAAGTTTAGCAAATGCAGGTCATGTTTTCGATTCTGAGGACTTTTATTGCAACATTTGCCATTGTCCGTAATACAAAAGAAAACAAAGCAATAAATCAAAACATGCCTATACAATTTTTTATAACAAATGTTAGAAAATGTCATGTATGTGTGTACTCAGCCGTCCTCTGCATTATCGACGGCGACGTGTCCCAACATTCCAGCACGGCGAGGGAGGCTTCCGCGGGAGAAAGAGTATGGAACGGCATGTCACATGTAGCGGCACGGCGAAGGAGGCGACCGTGGTACAGAAGAGCCTGGTCACGCCTCTCTGTCGAACGGATGTTGAAACATGAGCCTGGTCAGTGCTTTGGCGAAAATTATAATCAGAAACCAAATGTGTAAAGTTCAGTGTGAGGTAAAGAAATCAGCAGCAATACCGCGGATCACTGTCATGCATAGACATGGAAGCGATGGGTTTGGAACTAAAGCACCAGGCGTACACCCACGGTGGCATCCGATCAACACGGTTGAGACCTGCCGGGAAGAATATGAAGAGAGAATTCCACGGAAGAAGAACTATGGTAAGATGTCATGCCTCATCGTTTCAAAATCTTCATCTAGAAATTCGGTGAGGAGGTACTTGATTGGGGCGATAGTGAACTGCTAGATTTGAGAAGATGTGCAGCAATACAAAGCATCTATACACCCTCATTTGTTTTGGACGTGGAGTTTGTAGCATTGGCCTAGCCTTGCGGGAGGCTGTAGCGGAGAAAGGAGAGATAGGTCGAGGAGCCTGAAGAGCAAACCGCTGACTCCACGAAGGTAGGAGCAGGTATTTGAAGTAGGCAAAGAGACACGAAATGGATTTGCATGGTGGAAATCATTAAGAAGTGTAACTCAAGGGATTTCGTGTTAGCATCGTGGATGCCATTAAGAAAAGAACTCAAGGGATTTCGTTTTTGCATGGTGGAAGCCATTAAGAAAAAACTCAAGGGATGAACCAACCGGTGACAATTGGTGGGTGTCTCTCCGGTCGATTTCAAATGCATTTCGGCCCACATCACGATGAGTTAGTACATAAGATGTCATGCACATATCAATGGAACGTGGGTTAGCTGGTCCATGGGCGGGTTGCTGGCCCAAAAAAGTGACTATGTGGCGGCATGCAAAGGTAGGAAAATTAGGTAGTGGGGTAGATGGCATGTGTGGGGCCTGCATGATGAGGTGGATAGGCTGCATGTCAAGAGAAATAGATAGTGGGGATGAACTATTTAGTTATTATAGATATGCATTTATACTTACACAATTCGAGCTCCTACTGGAGCGAATGTTTTACAAAAGGACATTAAAGTGGTTGCTAAGACATTTGCAGTTGCTCTTTGATCTTGAGTCTATCAGTCCCATGTATAGAGAGTTAGAGACAATTACAAAGCTACAGAAAATGCAACTACATGAAAATAGTAATTGAATAAAATACGAAGACACGTACCACAGAATTATTCTGAAGAATAAAAGAACTAGTAACGATAGAAAAGAATGTGAAAATGGACGATGTTAGTAAGAATGCTGATACAAAATTGATGTATATATTTAAAAAAATCAATGTACAAAAAGAGGTTATTGCTATAAAAACACTTCGCATTAGTCATTGCAAAGATAGAAAAGAATCATGTATCAAGGTATTCATAAATTCTAATGCCATACAAAAATTTAGGATATGGATACTCACGAGAAAATTATTTTTAAGAATCGATGCGTTGTTTACTGCTATTGATGACCAAGGAGAGATGTGTGATTGGTGCATATGTAAAAAAAAGCACCATCGACAAACTCTGCAAAATTAGTCCGCATTAATATTTAGTCGATTCAAATTAAAAGTGAACTTCCATCGAAATACAATCACGTATAACTTGAACTCACAATCGCAGGACGAGAAGTATTGATTGGTCCCAGAACTGTGATAATACGTGGGAAAATAAATGTTTGGTATACAAGAATCCTAACACCTATACACGAACATATGAAGGCATTAGTTTCAAGTATTGTAGTATGTAAAAAATTATTATTTTAGAGTAGGGGTTCTTATAAAAGGTAAGGGGCATTAGCATATTTCCATATCATAGTGAATACACTCCAGCATATCATACAACATATCATAATAAAACAAACTCATACCCGCGAGACAACACAATCCGAGTTGTGAGTACAAAGTTGTTTCTCTTTCTCTTGTCAACTAAAAATTGTTTCACTTGATCTTGCCAACCATAGTGTGTGTTGTTCAGTTTCTCTACCACACCATCATATCAACTCAAACAAGGGATGCCATATGAAATAAGGAACAAGAAGTGGACTAAAGTACTAATGCATATTAAGGTTATGCAGATTATTATAATATTGTCGGTGTACCAAAGTAGGGGTACCTTTAGTACCCCGAACTTGTGCGCGGGCAGTCGCAGCACCCCGCGGCAAAGCTTGCCGGGCGTCCGCCAAGACCCTCCGTCATTTCCTATTACAGCCACTCAAGAACAAAGTATTAACTAAGGAGACAAGGCCCCGGCAAGAGGAGCTTGCCGGGAAGGACAAAGACCCCGGCAAGAGGAGCTTGCGGGAAGATAACAGGCGCTTGAGAGAACTTGCGCGGCGCCCAGCGTCCGGCAAGGCCAGCGACAAGCAAGCTTCCGTAGCGACAAGAGAAGAGCAGCGGCGCTTGCCGCGACAAGATTGCCACTCTACACCCAAGCTCCAGCGCATCAACGGCGATGTCCTCGAGGGCCATCGAGGGCATGTGGCGGTATTTGTGCAGCCATCTTGGTCTTGGTGTGGCGGAGTGACAAGGAGGCCATCGTGGCGTCGGTGGCGCCCTAACGGTCGTTTCTTACCTTTGTTGGGCGACGGACGAGCATTAAATTCCCTTGTCCCTGCTGTCGAGTTAGGTAGGGGACCTTTGTTGGACTTGTTGTACCAACCTGCGTTTTACCTTTCTAGCCCTCTTTCTCGCTGCCACTGCGGTAACCCCTTAGACTATAAAAGGCCCATGCTTGCGTAGAAGGGGTTGAACTCTTCCACACTAGGGTTCGCAATTAGTTTAGTCCATTCGACTCATCCAACACCACTATCGCTTTCGCTCTCGAGCAGAACAAATACAAACACAAAGCAGCGATAGGAGTTTTATCTCTCGGAGAGCTCTGAAGCTGGTAAAACCCCAGCGTGCCGTTGCCTCGATCTGCTCTGCTGGCGCCCTCCGCTCCTTGCGGACGGAAGGGGCCCCTGCCCCATAGGTGTTCGTGCTCCTGGCCAGGATCGCGACATCTTTGGCGCGCCCGGTAGAAGCGTCGAGTCGTCGTGTCTCGATCCGGCGTCTCAGCGCTACATCAACATCTTCATCAACATGCCACGAAGAAGAAGACTTGGAGGTGGCCGCTCCGTCTGCGACCGTCCCACCGCCCGGAGCAAGCAGGCGGTGGGGTTAGCCTTGGCGGAGGAAGGCGAAGCGCCAGTGAGGACTCACATTGTCACCGGTCCAAAGACAAGGCCCGCAAGGTTCAGCATCTGCACATCCGCAGCCCTCCCGGGAGGTGCAAGATCGACAACGCCACGGTGCTCCTAGCACCGTACTCGCATGATGGAACAAGGCCAAGCTGGTGGAGTCGCGGGGCGTTCAAGGCCCGACATCTTGCTTGTAACTGGCTGCGCAAGCGCCGATCTTGATGCGCTGGTCGAATGCTGCTCCTTCTAACACTGTTAGGAGTTTGAGCATGTCTCGCACCTCGCGCGCTTCGCCACCGCCACCAAGACTCGGAGGAAGCGCTGGCGAGCCCAGCTGCTCCTGAACTACCCTCGGCGCCCGACAAGATCGGCGGCGGAGGCAGCCATTCTGACCTCATCGGCCGCCAGCGGCGACAAGCCCGGCAACCCGAGCACGTCGAAGCCCGGCAAGGCGCCCGGTATAAGCCGGCGCCGACAAGACATTTGGGGTGCCACCACCGTGCACTCCCAGCCCGAAAGCCAAGATCGCCGACTCGCGGGCCAACCTTGGCGCTGACTCCACGCGTCGCCGGACCCTTGAACTTCGCTGCGATCAGCGTCAAGTTCTTCAAACGGCGACACGAAAGCCTTCCTTTTCGCGCCAGCGCGAAGAAAAGCAGCGTCAATCGACCAGCGCTGGGCCTTTGTCGATATGCATGCGCCCGAAGGAACGAGGCGACTTGCCGTCTGCGGCGAGCTGCCTGCGTTCACCTATGAGCTGCGGCAAGTCGATGGCCCAGAACCAGAACTTCAAGCGGGCGTGCGAGAAATGCGATGGCAGGATACATCCGTCGAGTTCCTCGGCGTCTACACCATCATGATGCGAGGCTGCGGAGGGCGGCGAAGATCCTTGCCAAGTACTTCCCGTTGGTGCTCAAGCCCAGCGTCGAGATCTTTGCTCATGCACTTGCGGGCGGCTCCATCTCTTCGTGGGCAGACACTGTGTCATCAGTTTGTCGGCGCCTTCACGAGAGGCCACAAACCCCATAGCCAAAGTGATTTGCATCTGCTCGTCCGAAGGAGGAGAGCCTGCACAAAGTACATCTGAAGATTCAGCCAGTGCGGCACAACATCGAGCGTCCACCCGCGCGGTTATCGGCGCGTTCCATCGAACGTCGTAACCGCGAGATGAGGAGGATATGGCGATGTGCAAGATCGAAGATGTCGGCGAGCTCTATGCTCTAGCCGACAAGTGTCGTGGGCTGAGGAGGAGGAAAATCCCGGAGGCTGCGAGGAAGCGAAGGATCGGCAGTGAGGATGCCGCCCGGCAAGAAAGAACGGGCGGAACAACGGAAAAAGAAAGGCTAAGGATGTGTTGGTTGTCGAGCATTCCGGCGGCGGGCCGGTTCCGACAAGGCCAAAGCTAGTGAGTCGGCGAGGCTGTGGTGGCTGCCGTCAAGCGAGGATGGCTCGGCAAGCAATATTGCAAGATCCACGCACCAAGGGCCATGACCTCCAAACCTGCAAGAAAGTTGAGCAGATAAGCGAACTCTGAGCTAGATCTGGCGCGCGACAAGGAGAGGCCCGGGGAGGTGGCGGAGGATCCGGCAAGCTTCCCACCCGGGAGGCGCCCGGCAAAGCCAAGCAGCGGCAAGGAGGCGAGCCTCCCGCAGCCGCGACAGGGGCGAAGATGAGGATGAGGATGATGAGATGGAGGAAGATGAGGCTGATGACCAAGAGTTTGAGAAGCAGCGGAGGTGTTGTGCATCGGGCGGTGCCTCTCTGCACACCTCGTCCGCCAACTCAAGCGATTGGCGCGAAGTGGCCTTGGCGGATCCGTCCGTCGAGTCGCGCAAGCCTACGAAGTGGTCCAACCGCCCATCATCTTGATGTTGAGATCACCTGATCGCATCACTGCGGTCGGGTGCTTGCCGATGTTGGCCTCGCCAGCGATCCGCAACCTCAAGGTCACGAAGATGTTGGTTGTGGCGAGGCGGCCTGAATCTGATCTCCTCGGCGGTGCTCAGAAACTCCAGATCCCGACGGCGAGCTCGAAGAGCTGGTACTGTCAAGGAATAAACACAGGAAGGAGCAAGCCGAAGGGAAGATCCTGCTTGCCGGTGGCGTTTGGCAGCGAGCTGAACTTGAGGCAGAGAGGTCACATTGGCGTCGCTGATTTCCCATTGCCCTACAATGGGATACTCGGCCGACCAGCGCTTGCCCAGTTCATGGCAGCCTCTCCTCGCCTACAATGTGCTCAAGATGCTGGTCGATAAGTGTCATTTCTGTCCAAAGGCGACAAGAAGGATTCACTTATACTGCACCGATAAGATCTACTGGGAAGCGGCAGCGCAGCAGGCATAAACCACTTACGCTGAAACTCCCGGGGAAGAAAGACCAAGTCCGGCAAGAGCAGCTCGATGCCCACTCCGCAAGCGCACCTCTTGGTGCTGCGCTGCCGTCGAGATCACCATCGAGCTCCACCGGTGAGTGCAAGAAGGCAGCTTCACAAGAAACCAAGTCCGGCAAGCGTAGCTCTGGTGCCCACTCCGGCAAGCGCCTCTTGGTCTTCTTGCTGCCGTCGAGGCCTTTCCATCGAGCTAAGCGCGATCGTTCTTATATGTCTAGGTTATGTTCCTTGAACGGCCGTACCTTGTATGAGAAACCTGTGCGGGGAGGAACCGGCTCGCGGCTGAGTTGCACCCTTACTTTGTTTCTAGTCCGCTCAACAAGCAGCGCTGCAACTAGCCCGACAAGGTTTCTTGCGGGAGCAACACCGCCCTTATTGCTGCTGATGTTCGCACTCAACAAGCGTGCTCGCGTAAGCAAGTTCCCTCAAAGCGTGGGGTAAAACATACAAAGCCGCGAGGTCAAGTAGAGGCATGACATAGCAGATTGGCGTCGTTCAAGAAGCGCAGCCTTGCGAACACGAACAACAGAAAAGCTAAATCATCAAATCGAGCACAAAGCCCGGCCGGTTTCAATTTCTTATGTTATATTCCTTGAACTGCTGGCGCTTTGTATGAAAAACCTGTCTTGCGGAGGAACGGCTCGTGGCTAAGTTAAGCCCTTGATTTGTTTTCAAGCCGCTCAACAATACAAGTGAGCTGCAACTAGCCAGCGAGGTTTCTTGCGGGAAGCAACTTGCTTGCCGGTGAGGCTGCGATGTTCGCTTTTCAGCAAGTGTGCTTGAGCGGCAAGTTCCCTAAAAGCGTGGGGTAAGGGACATACAAAGGGCGGCAGAATAAAGGATATAACATGGCAATCATGCCATAGGCGCAATCAGTTTCAAATCTTTAAAGTTATGTCCCTCGAGCGATCGTGCCTTGTATAAAAAACACATGCTTGGCGGAGGACTCGACTCGTGGCTAAGTTAGCGCCTTTATTTGTTTCGAGTCCGCTCAACAATACAAGTGAGCTGCAATTAGCCCAGCGAGGTTTCTTGCGGAGGCAGCACCGCCAATGAGCTCTGATGTTCGCACTCAACAAGCGTGCTCGGCAAACAAGTTCCCTCAAAAGCGTGGGGTAAAAACATACAAAGTAGCGAGAATCAAGTAAAGGGCATGACATAGCAAGCTTTGCTTAAAATAAAGTTATATATTCTGATAAATAACATCGCGCTCTAAGAGATTGTTCTGTAACACATCTATCGGTGGCAAGAACAAGGAAAGAGAAGAAAGGTCTTTGGCACACTGGGCCCGACAAGCCAGCGTCGGCTGGGGCTGCAGTACCAAGACTCCTCCCGGCAAGCCGAGTTGCGGGGCTGCGATAACAGATAAGTTTTCATCCCTCATCATGCATCCTTTTATGGGTGAGGGTGCTAAGTTATATTCCTTGAACTTACATGCCTTGTGTGGAAAACCTATGCGGAGGAATCGACTCATGGCTAGGTTGCGCCCTTGATTTGTTTCGAGCCGCTCAACAATACAAGTGAGCTGCAACTAGCCCGACAAGATTTCTTGCGAAGTAGCACACATGGTGAACTCTTGATGTCCCTTTTCGACAAGCGTGTTCGTCTGACAAGTTCCTCAAAGCGTGGGGTAAAAACATACAAGCACACGAAACAAATAAAGGATGTAACGTGCAAGCTTCCTATTTTCATTAAAAAACATCCCATTAGAATTACAGTCCATAGAGGATGAAAAACATGAAAGAGAGGATTACAAGTTTTAAATGCAACTAAGGCCAGCTTACAAATTAAAAGATAAGGTACCGTAATCCCTTTCTGTCCCCCCTTTGGGAGGTAGGTCAAGAGCAAAAAGAGGCGGAAGGCGCCTAGGTAAGCTTCTGGTGCGAGAGACACCAAGAGAACATCCGGGGCGGCCAGGGCTTGGCGGAGGCAGGCGCGAGCGAGCTCGAGGCAGGCGGCGGGGCGTCGGCCACGCTGTCAAGGCACCACGCCCTCGTACTCCGACTTGGCGGCCTTGCCTTAACCCTCTTCCTCTTCCGCAGCCTCCTCGCCCGGCCGCCCAGGAGGCGGCCCGGGGAGTTCGGAGGCCCGGCAACCGGATGATCAGGTCGCGGTGGCCTTGTGAGCGCCCGGCAGCAAATCGGACCCGCCGTCCTCGTTGTCCTTGTCGCTCCCTCCTCGTCACTCTCGCTCGAGGAGAGTCTTGCTCGGAGGAGCTGTCCCGCAGCATCTCGCCCGGTCGGAGTCCCGAAGACCTTAGCGGAGAGGTGGTCGCCATCCATTAACGAAATGGAGGGTAAACCCGCCGTCAAGCTATGGATCTTGATGACGTCTTCCACCCTCGGTCAAGATACATCATGCGGGGCTGGGGATCTGTGGCTGACTCATGTGCGCTGATCCGCAGCCCCTCATCGCATGATCTCGGCGTCTCGGCGGGTCCGGCTCCATCCGCTTACCAAGCGGGCCGGAAGCCGGAGGCGGTGAGTGCAGGCCCAACTTGACAAAAACTCCCAAGGTCATCCCGTGTGGACCGCCGGGAGGAAGGAACCGCCCGGCGGGGCAGCCCGGCCTTGCGCCCGGCCGCCTCTTCCCCGCGCGCCTCGACCTCGCCCTCGGCCTCGCCCACGACCTCGCCCCCTCCCTCTCCCCCTCGGGGCTGGTTCCGCCACCACGGGCGCGGGATAGGGAGGGATATGCTGCCTGGCAGCGACCCTCGCCGCCACCGAAGAAGGGCCAGGGTTCCCTTCCTCCATGGCGGATGAGAGGAAGGGGAGCAGAGGTTGAAGGAAGAAGAAGATGAGGAAGTGCGGGTTCCTGCGCTCCCCTCTCGCCCTTCTTAAAGGGGGCGAGGTGGGGGCTCGGTCGCCCCGCTCGACGAATCAGAGCACGAGAAGGGCAGGGGGTCGGGGCCGACCCGCTGCCTCCGCCCGTGATGGCTCAGTTTTCCACCTCCACCGCCCGACCCCGCAGCATGGGAGCAGCGTGGCGAGATCTGAGCAGGCGGGTGAGATAAGCTGCGCCCGCCCGTGATCGCGGGGTGGGCGCCTCAAAATCAAACACGCCACCGCCTCCTGGCGCGCGATTAGCGTGAGCCGTTGCGAGAAGCGTGATGAATCGTGGTCGTTTTGCGTGGATCGAGGCCGCGCATGCCCGTGCACTGTTTTGGGCCTGGCCCAACATCGCTCGGCACCGTGTATGGCCCAGGCCCGGGGGCTCCTGTCGGTGTACCAAAGTAGGGGTACCTTTAGTACCCCGAACTTGTGCACGGGCTGTCGCAGCACCCCGCGGCAAAGCTTGCCGGGCGTCCGCCAGGACCCTCCGTCATTTCCTATTACTGCCATTCAAGAACAAAGTATTAACTAAGGAGACAAGGCCCCGGCAAGAGGAGCTTGCCGGGAAGGACAAAGACCCCGGCAAGAGGAGCTTGCGGGAAGGTAACCAGCGCTTGGAGAACTTGCCGCGGCGCCGCGCATCCGGC